>JAAGNO010015275.1:9585-44431 GCA_033439905.1 Ceryle rudis
GCGAGGGCATGTAAAGGATGTGCCTCCCCCCCCCCCCCCCCATTATTTTGTGTGAACTGGGAGTTAGCTGTTTACTGGCACTTGTAATCATGTTTTTTGAAATTACTCTTCAGCTTTTCTTCAGGCGAGACTTTGGTTCAGGTCAGATTCCTGTAAAAGTTGATGGCTCTGAATCTGCGAGTGAGCGGCAGCTCTTTGGTGTGTGTAGGGGAGGAGGGATTTGGACTGTGTTTTTTGGGTTAATTAACAGTACAAAGTAGACTTTAAGTCTTAGAGTATTGATTACTGGTTGTATTGTACTGCTCTGGAGAAGGGGATTCTCTGGAAATTACATGCAAAGTCAGTTGTGCCTGGACTGAGGATATCTGAGTTGGACTGAAGTTTGGGATGTGTGGCATGGCTTCCAGGGGAATTTACTGCAAAATGTTGACAATGAAAACAGAAAGCTAATGTAGAGTTGACTTTGGGACAGCAAGAAGAGTTGACTGCAGTCAAATCCCTTTTTACAAGGAGTCGCTTGGTAAAGATGAAGGGTAGTGGGAAGAAGTTATTCCTGGGGAGATCCTGATTAGACACTTAAAGGAAACTTTTGACAAGAACAGTCAGCCATTGGGAGAATCTCCCCAGGGAAGTGGTCAGCGGGGGAATATGCTAGTTTTCAGTCCAAGCACCAACCATGTCATTGGTTCCTTGAGCTGTTTTAGCATAAATAGTCAAACTGAACCAAATTTTACTTAGAGAGATGTGTACTTTAGTGCCTTAATGAATCAAGAAGAGATGCCACCCACTTCACCTCTTAAAGATCAATACTGGGAACCTGTGGTTAGTTTTATTTCAAAACTACGGGGGAAAAAAACCTTAGAGTTCAAGAAAAATTAAGTTAAAGATGATTTGTACTTGGCATGAGAGTGCTATTATCTGTCTGTCATGATGGCTTTCCTAGCAGCACTGTGTGTGCTCAGGAAGACACTTTAGGGATCCATGCCAATAAAAGCCAGCCTTGGAAGGACTTTGTGTGAATGGATGAGAAAACCAGTCACTAGAACAAATAAGCCAATGTGTAGCAGGCTCTGAGGGCGGGTGGGATGCAGGTCGAGGGGAGGGAGTTGACGGCTGTGGAGGATTTGGGTACATTGTGCATGGAGAGATTAAATGCACAGTAGGTACCGGATTATTTATCTGATGTACACACAGGCGTGTTTACAAAAAACAATTGCTCGATGATCAAGACTCTTGTCTTAGTCTTTACCAGAGATGTTGTAAGGATGCCAAGTGGGAAAGTGAGACCTGCCAAAATCAAGAACTAACAGTAGAAGTTGCTGACTTTTAATTTTCAGCCTTTGCATACACAGGCAGCTCTGATTATGTGTGCTGCCTGATACACAAAATTGAGCATGGCGCAGCAGTTGTTTCTTCAGTTATTATCTCTGCCTAACCACTGGTGGAAACTCCCGGTGCCTTGGCTGAGCGAGGCCGGAGTCCCCAGACCCACAGCAGAGCTGTGTAGGCTCTTCCAGGGTGAGAGACACAGCTGGGTGGGCTTCTGGGCCCATCAGCACCCACAGTAATTAGGGAAATTAGTTTTTCCCTAATTTTGCATTTCTGGAGGCTGTGCTGGAAGATATGGTTTAGTTCACTTGGTGCAGTTTGAAAAACAGAAGCTGTAGTAGGGTTTGTCACTTTGGTGGGAATGCCTGGTATGTTACTTTGCTTTCTTGACCCCAGTGCCTCTGCCCAGTAAAGCTTTGATCTTGGTGCAATAATTTTACAAACACCTTAAATTTCAGACCTGAGGAGAACTTTTGAAGTAATGTGGGATCAAGGCCTGAAAAGTTCATCAGACGTTTGAGAGAGGCCGCAGGATGGACATATCTTGGTTTTGATTCTGACCTGTGAGATGTGGTGTTGCCAGATGTGGCTGGGTCTTGGCTCACTTCTATAACTTATCTGGTAGTTCCAAAACTCCCCAAACCTTGCTTTTGCCCAGTTACATTTCTCTTTTCTTAGAAAGCATTGACTGTTGCTGGATTTTGCTGCTTTATATAGGCTTCTTTTCCTCCTCCTCTCACCACTTGCTGCCTCTTCTCCTCTGCCCCAGTTACTAAAATCTCCTCTCCCCAATGTGTCATCTTCGTCAGCAGCATTTTCATCATCCAAAGGCTGAAAGCAGAGCAGAGCGTGCTCAAGGAAGAATTGACCCTGAACCCCGCTTAAGTTTTCAAGTGGCTGGAAGTTGCTGATCAGAGGCGGTGCACAGGAGTCTCTTCTGTTCTTTGCGTCCTCTATACTTTCTCTGGCAAGGCATTCTCCCTGCTCCCGACTGGCAGAGCTCACCTCGTAAGCTGCCTTTTCCAGGTAAAAGGCAGTGTTGAGTACCCCAGTTTATAAATACCAGCTGCACAATTCCTGTTGTTAGGGTGGTAGGTACCTTCTGGAATGTGGGAAGCACTTTGGTAGGGCAAAAAGAAAGAGAGCAAGAAAACTTGGAAAGATGGATAAAACAGAGAGAGGAGAAATATATGCTGGCAAAGCTCAGCTGAATCGGCTGGTGAGAAATAGTCATTTTTGTTGCTGCAGTCAAGTCATGATTTTCAGGAGTATTATGAATAGCTCTTGCATGTAGAAAGTTTGCAGATGGGGGATTGACTGATCCTGTCTCTCTGTGGAGGTTTTGAAGCTGTGGCCGGATAAAGCCCAAGCAACCTGCCCTGCTCCTGCTGTGAACTGGGGGCATGGGGGCCCCTGCAGCCAGGGTGAGTCTGTGACATCAGTTGGTGTTTGGAGAGCGGATAAAAATGAAGAAAAATATTTGGGTCAATGCCAGGTAGAAGTATTAGGAGTGACATGGCAAATTTTTTTAAGTGTAATCTAGGTTTAATCACTGGTGTTGACTGTACTGAAGGCTTCCAGGTCTGGCAAGGGGGTTGATCTAGATCAAAGTATTTATTTTCCTGCTTTTCATTTCCTGTGGATGTACATACTGGTGTAGCTTAAAAGCACATAGCAAGGAAGAACAAAAGGAAGGGGACAAATTAAGTGACTGCTGCCAAATTAATTATTCCATTGCATTTCAAGTCATATTTTTAAACCTCCAGCTTTGAGTGGGAATGTTTAAAATTGTCTTTGCAATGACCATCTTTCCATCTAATTTAAAGTCATTCAACTTTACAAGAGGCAATTATGCTGCACACTAACAAATGAAAAGACATGGCAACATCAGAAAAACTGATTATTCAAGCAGTCTCTTCCATAAAATAGCTAACTAATCTCCCAGCTTCAGTCCCCGAGTGCTGTTGCAAATATCCTCCTGAAAGATAACTTCATTCTCAGTACACTGGCAGCCTGCTTCTCATCGCCGATTGCTCTCTGTGTTGTCACAGTGATGATTTTGGGGTTAATTTATTTTCTCTTTTGTTTCGGTTGCTGCTCTTGCACTCACTGCTGTTTCTGTCCTCTTCTGTGCCCAGTGAAAGTGAGGCTTAAGGAATGGTGCTTGTGTCTTGCTTAGAAAAATAACTAAGTCTCCAGACTTGCTGGTCTTTGGCTGCCCTTACCATCATCCTTGAGGCCATGAAGTCTGAGGTTCTGGAGGAATCTAGATGTTGATGGACTTGGTTGTGAGAGGTCCATTTGCAGATACCTTGATTTATTGGCATGAAGGTGTTTGGTGTATCCTTGTCTAAAAAGTGGGAAAGGAGGGGATGGAATCAGCCAAAATATAGGTGCTTGCTTAAAAAAAAAAAAAAAAGCCAACAGCAAACCAACTCTCAGAGTTTATATTTCCTCTTTTAAGTTCTGAAAATTACTGTAACTAGTGCAGTGTTGCGCTCGAGATCTTGTTATGAGCAAAAGGAAATGCATCTCTTATGCAAAGCCAAGAATACATTGTTAGTGTAATTGAAATCTTAACCATTTCATTAGAGGGTTATTATTAGTCCATGTCTACTTACTACAGGGGAAAAAAAAATAGGAAAATAAAAAAAATCCTGCTATAGAAGTCATCTCAATAATAAGTTAAATGTTGCTATACAAGCAGTTCCTGACATCTGTGCCTTTTTCTGCTCACCCTTCCACTGCCCTCTGGGACAAAGAGGGGGTGGCACAGGGGTAAGTTTTTGGGTTTTTCTTCTTTCCTGACTCCCCTGCAGACGTGCCTGGCTTTCCGTACTGTATATCAAAGCCTTCCCCAAAATTGAGATGCAACCAGCAAAAGCAGATGTTCAATCCAAATTCAAACAGACTAATTTTGCAGGTGGAAGTTGTGTTGTAGGGGCTTTTATCCCCTTTTTTTACACCCCACCCCCCAACCCCCCCAGCCTTACCGACCCATCTGTAAATTCAAAAT
The DNA here is from genome assembly GCA_033439905.1 of Ceryle rudis. Lineage (NCBI taxonomy): Eukaryota > Metazoa > Chordata > Aves > Coraciiformes > Cerylidae > Ceryle > Ceryle rudis. The sequence continues at coordinate 13,931 of JAAGNO010015275.1, forward strand.
GCCTCTTCTCCAATAAAGCATTTCTGCTTCTAGTCCTGTCAGCTCATAATAATAAAAAAAAAAGGGCAGTGAGTGTTAGTATCCCACGCTGTGGCCAGGAGGAGCATGGTGCTGATGGTGGCATTTGTTCTTCCTTACTGGGAGAATTGGGAGGTGGAAGGCAGTGGTTTCTTCTGCTGGGTTTGAAGATTCACTTGGGATAATAAATGTTTGGTTTTCAGCGTGCTTTTACATGCTCTTTTGTCAGTCTGCATCCCCACATTATATCCATGTTTACTGTACATAGAGTGTCTCTTAAACATGGGATACTTCTTATTCTTTGCTACCCCAAAACGTGATTTTGCCAAGGCCTGCATTTATTTTACTGTTAGTGAGATACATATGGGGCTCATCCTGTGGTGCCTATGGGGGCTCCAGTACCATCATCCTGTGCCCCTTCTCCTGTCTTCCCATGCCTGCACCCCTCTGTGAACCATCCTGTGCCCTTGCTTGGGAGTGTCTGGCTAGATCATATACCATGCTGCTATTCTTCACAGTGCTGGCATCATCAGGATTTCATTCCCCACCACATACCTGCTTTATAAGCATTATGGTTATGTATTCAAGATAAGCCACCTGGTTAATAGAAATGGCTGGTAAAACTAAACAAGCTGCAGCAAAGCCTTAGGCAGAGGCAGTTAGGGCCTGACCCTCAGCAGTCAGTACCTCAGTGCGTACCATCTCCTTGGGTTATTTGCTGGTTTTGTTCCCCCTCGCTATCTCAATAATTATTGACTTCGTAGTCATCTTAATTATTGCAGAACATTAGGTTGATGTTTATAGGAAACATATTCATAATGCTTTCAAGATTTCTTTCCTCATCTTAAAAGTTGGGAGACTGTTGCTGTGCCCACAAAGCGACGTTTTCTGTCCCTACCCTGTGAGCTGGTTTGTGTTTCCCAGTGTTGAATTTAAATTGACATTTTAAAAGCAGTTTTGACTGAGAAGCAGTTGCTTGTGATGTCAGAAAGTTGTCTCTACAGCCACAGACGATTAAGACGATTGCCCAGTCAACATGAAAGTGATTGGGATTTTCCATTCTTAACCATCAAGGAGGGAAGAGCACAAGAGCCAGAGGATCAGCTCGCAGGCGCTGCTCAGGCAGCTGTGCTGACATGGCTCTGCCATGCTGTCTGGAATTGGGCATGACATTGCCACTCGCTGGGGTTATGCTGACACCATTGGCTCACCTCTGCAGCTCTGAGCTTGCTTTGACATCCAGCATGGTCCTCGCTCTGTTGTTCCCCTATCACCTGTACCACATTGTTAAACTTCTAAAGAAGTTGCACAGTACATATTTATCCGTAGCCTGTTGTATCAATAAGCTACTTTTCAGCATTCCTGATTGTCATTTAGGTTTTGGATGTTCTACCACTTGTCTAAAAATACCCATCTATTCAACCTTTGTGTGCTTCACTATTTTTATATACCCCCTTCAGTGAGATGTGCTAAGGACCATTTGTCTCTTTTTACAAATGTCACCAATTTCTGACCTTTTCTGAAATTGGAGAATTTTGTGAAATTCACTCCTAGAGGAAGCGTTACCCTGAGATGTGCTTTTCAGTTTTCCCTCATTCCTGCTCTTAACACTTCCCTGTAATCTCTTCAGTTTTCTAAGACAGAAGCTTGGCTGTGGTTTGCTCAGCAGACACTGCCCATCCTCCGCAGGGCTTGACCTGCTCCAAGAGTCTGCTTGAGCTGCCATTGTTCAATCTCCCAAAACTGTTTGTTATCCATGTTTTCAGTGTTTCAGAAGATATTATTGTGGTGTTTCAGCCAGAAACACAGAAACCAGCCTAAATCCCACATCATCCCTAAATTCTGCATGCAGGCTCCTCTGCCTCTGTATACTGCTGGTAGCTGGGTGGAGCACGGCGACTGAGTCCCTCCCCAGCATTTCCCAAACAGATGTATCCTGAAGGGTGCAGAAGATTGTGCCAGATTAAGGTTGTGGTTTTCTGAGGCTCATCTGTTCAGGATATGTTTAAGCAAATGGAGTATTCATAATTCTAGATAAAATTAAGGGAGAGGAGGGAGTGTTTTCCCATTTTGAAGGCGAACATTTAAAACAGGTGTAGTCTGCTGGGAAGCATTACATTAAATTGCATGACTTTTTAAAAGAAAAGAGAATCCATTTTACTCAAGTCCACAATATGAAGGATTAGGAGGTGAGACATTTTTCACCCACTTTGAAAGTAAATGTATTTTAAATTTAATTCTTCTCTGCAGCTGCTGCTTTCTCTCTCTGGAAAGTCTTCCTTGTTCTTTGAGTGATGTAAAGATGTGGGCTGGGTGCTAATCCAGTTTAAGATGCCAAACTTCCTTTCTACTGAGGGGAGGTTTTCTCACCACCACCTTCTAGATAAATGTGGGACTGTCTTTTATTTCAACACACCACTGGTCTGGGGACATCTCTTGGAGATTCACCATCTTGCAATTACTTGTGCAGGGAGAAGTACGCATGTGAAGATTTCATGTTATTTTAGAACAGATATATCAATGTAAGGTTGCATTGAATAAGTTGGTTTCTTTTTTTTTTTTTTTTTGTCCTCCAGTATAAATATCTAGCAATGCCTACATCTTAAAAAATAAAACAGAACAAACTGGGACCTGTGAAAGGGGCTTATGGCACTGATGGTGCTGCTGGAGCACCCTGAGTTGGTGTCGACTGGGCAGCCAGGAACTATGGTGGGTTGCTCCTGTTAGCTACTCATCATGGATGGGTATTTGTTGGAGTTAATGGTCCAGCTACCACTTATTTGGGTCTGGAAAATCATCCTGCAGAAGGGATTAATTTGAAGATGCTGGTAAGGTAGGTGTGCTAAAATTCTGGGCAGTCTAGTGCTATTTGAGCTTTATTGCCACCCATCAACCACAGGGGAAATTGCCCAAGGCTCACACCACTGAGTATCAGCCCAGTGAGAGTTTGGCTGGACTAGCTGCAGGATTTTGCTGTTTCATCATCCCTTCTGCCCTGATATGCTCTGCCCCAGGGAATTCCCTCTCCCAGTTCTTGCTGCTTTCCTTTGAGAAAAGTGCCTTTTTGAGGAAAACCCCAGGTAGAGTCTCCTCCTTTCCTGTTCCTCTTCTCTTCCTTCATGAGAGTATGTCTTGGAGCTTGAACTAGCTGATCTTCAGCTGACTAATACTGTTGTACCATTCAGAATACATGGGCTGTGCCCATAATACCCAGTTTGAAGCCATCAATCTCTAGGAGTGATCTTTCTTTTTTCAATTATTTTTACCTCTATACAGCCAGCACTGCATTCTGACTGCTTTTAACTTGTATTTAGTTATTTACTAAGGTTTACCCAAATCAGAGAATCCCAGCAGATGTTCTGAGCTCATTTCTTACTTTAAAAACATCATCGAAATTCAAACCAGGAATTAACACAGTTCTGCAAATGACTTTCACCCCTCTGCAGAAGGACTAGCATTAATCCTATGCACTGCAGCAACAGCATTTCAAGCCTTGTTTGAGGGCTTTAGTGGGGCTTAAATGAACCTCACCCAAAGCACAGGCCTTTGCAATAGTTAGGTAGGACTAACACTGCTTATTTTGGGCACTGAGCTTAAACATGTGTCAGAGGGGCTGTAATAGGACACAGGTTTCCTTGTTACTGTAGTTAGCAGCTGCAGACAATCTTCACATAATCCTATTGCTAACACCTTGCCCCACTGCTGGAATCCTGCTTTGGCAGGGAGAGACATCAGGTCCCTGTCCTGTAGCCCTCAGGGAGCCAACGTGGTGCTGGCAGAAATGGGATGATCTGTAGGCTGGGACTTGAAATTTATTTCAGGTTGATCTGGTTCCTGGAGGGATTTCTGGAAATCCCCACTTTTATAGATCAATTTCTTTTGCCTTCTTACTGGTTGTCACCAGCAGTATGTGTTGCTTGCGTTGCTCAAGTTCCCACTGGACCCATTGCGCTGAGTGCAGTGAGCAGGTTGGAGAGCATCCATCCATCCTTCTCACACCTCTGTGGGATAGAGTGTGGCCTTGGCGCAGAAATCGTGAAGTGTCTTAGAGTAGAAGAGGAAGCTGATACGCTCGCTCCTCCAACATCCTGCTGCTTGGAAAAATACAAACCCAAAGCAGATGTGTCATCAAATCATTTTGAATCATTGCAAACATTGCAGGAGTTCAGTACAAGCATCCATAGCTTTAAGCTGCCTCCGCAAAGTGCTCTGTATCTCTGTGATAAAATTTGGTGAACTACACTGGGTAAACTGCTGTGCTGCTACCTGATAGCCACCTACCTTTTACAGTTGAGATTTACTGGGGAAAGAGAAAAATACATTTCAATGCAGTGTGAGAATTCACCAAAAGACTGATGTGATTTCTTGGTCCCTGTAAAGCTGCTGCCCAGCACGGGTAAATTTCTCCCTTTTAATTCAGAGACCAGGCAAAGGAAGCTGTCTAGTACCTGAGATTGAAGTATGTGGTTATTTAATCACTGGTTAGTTAGTAATACTGAGCAAGTGTTTTGCAAAATGAACGCTTAAAATGAATCTCTAAACACAGATCCTGGTGCTGCGCTGCTGAAATGGAGGGCAAAGTGTAGCCCCGCTGTTCTCAAGAACTTGCCACGTCTGCATCCAAGGCTTTGATCTCAGCTGGGTTCTGGTGGCAAACCTGCTGGCTAAATTACCAAGCCACGCGTGTCCTGAGATCGGGGGAGGTTGTAGCTTCAAGGGTTCCTGAACTCATAACTGCTATTTCTTGTGCTTCACTGAGCTTTTCCAGCATGTCTATGTTCCCTTTTAATTGCTGGACTTCTGAGAACAGCTTGACAGAAGAGCAGCCAAACAATCTTGTTTTCCTTTGTTAGCTATTTTTATTTTACCTGGATTATTACTTATCAAAGAGCACTGCTATCACTTGAAATAAACATGTTTAAAGATTAATAAGTATCATAAAAGGTGTTCTTTTTGGTGCTGTGTGGAAAAAGATCGACTTGATTCTTGGAGGAGAAGAAAAGGTAGTGCAAATGTGTTTTACCTCCTGTGTTTTAATATCTCTCAATGATTACTTTGCAAGTGGGAAAGCAAAGAAGGGCAATTACTGCTATCAATGTGCCTTGACAAAAGCCCAACTGAGCCATCCAAAGCATGAGGAACTGGTTCCCAACAGCAGCAAAAAGAGGTTTGTGAGGGTGCATCTGGGTCTGACTTGTCTGCCCAAAGGTTTGTCGAAGGCTACCAGGAGTCTGGTGGTACTAAAACCAATGCCCTGGACCTCTCCAGCATTTTTTTTGCACCATGTTAAGTCAACTAAAAACATGTCTTTATTATAAATTATGATCTCAGCTACACTGAAAGCCTCAAATAAAATTGGAACATAAGGATTAGGGACTGACTTTGGAAAGGAAGATTTATTCCAATTTTAACGTGACATGTAAATACTATGCATTGTAGTATGTATTGTGCTGCTCCCTGTCTGCACAAGACGCTGGGTTCACCACTTCACATAAATTCAGAAAGTCAATCCAGAAGGGACTGTTGAATCATTTCTGTCCTTTCTCTGGCATTTTGTGAGCCTCTCTGTTTTCACCCACTCGTCTTGGTAGAGGGTGTGCTGTGTCTGACTACACTTTCCTGTGCAGGAAGATGTCCAGGCTTCATGTGGCATCTCCAAGAAAGTAAATGTTTGCTGCGCTATTTGATAGCCTCTTCAAGAGTTTAATGATTCATAATACAAAAATACTTCACTTGTTGGCTTTTCTTTGCTTTTGGCTTCCAGCCAGTGATTCCTTTTATTCCTTATTGCAGAGATAACAAAGCCTTTTTCTGCACAGTGTTTTCTTTTGTGAAGGGGGTTTTACGCTGTAATCAACTTGCCTCTCCATTTTCTGTAGACAAGCTGAACAGATTGAGCTCCAAGTTTCTCATTATAAGACACTTTTGTCCCATCCAGTAATTTTTATGGCTGTCTCTCGTATCCTTTCCAGTTTTTCAAATTCTTCTTGCCAAGATTGACCCCAAAGCCATTCCAGGATCCATCTCATCTACTACAATCTATGGGGGGTGGAATTGCATCCTGGCTCGAGGGCGCTGCTTTTCCATTTTGTACGGACATGGCTTATATCCCTTGTGCGTGGGGAGGTTGGGCTCTGCTCTCCTGAATACTTTTACAGTTGTTTTGTTACCAGCTGCTGCAGCCAGTTCTGTAGGTATGTCTGTGGTCATTGTGGTGCTCAACAGTGGTTTCATTTCTTCTTTTAATTGCTGAAAAAGCAGAAAGTTTGATAGCACGGAGCTGTTTCTGGAGAAAGCGGAGTTACTAACTTAAACACAGGTTTTCCCAATGCTTGCTTATTTGCTGGGTTTTTTTTGGTTTGGCAGCTAAGCTGAAGTTTAGTTAAGTGTCTCTACCCTTGCTGCAGGGAAAGCTGGGGAACCATTTGTTGTTTTAAATCTCTTTACTTTTAAATTGTCAAATTCAGTTAAGGGAGAGTTTAGACTTTCACTGGACAATGGCAGTAGCTATAGAAAACCCAATGACCTGACCTGTTTTGGGTTCTGATGAGGATTTCCTGAGCAGAGTCATCTTCAGAGTTTTTGGCAGTCACTGCAAATAGGGATTTGTTTATCTTAACACATAGGGAGTTATGTGTGCGTGTTTTCGTGCTTTGCAACCTTGGAGGATGCAGCTCAGCAGTGTCCACCTGAGCAATGCTGGAGACTCGCTTTTAGCCTGTTTGCAGAAAGCTCAGTTTGCCCAGGCTGCACCTTGCCCCAAAGCCACTGAATGCCAAAGTGACATTTCTAGGGGACCCAGACACATAGTGGGAGGGTTTCAGGTTGGTTTTGTTTGTTTTAATTTCATTACATCCCAGAAACACCACTTCTTTCCTTCAAAATCTCTTCTGTGGTTATTTTCCTATCTGTGGGAGGAGTTAAAAAAAGGGCTTGTTGTGTATTTGTACATCAGAGGACATCATACATAAAGATTGTGGGGTGCTTTAGTCCCCTGGGATTTGTAAAAGTATGGGTCGGATGTTGTCATAGGCTTTGTTGGCCGTTGCTGCAAACCCAGGCAGCAAATGTTGCTTGCATTTATCTGAAGCTGCTTCCTAACCATGGACTATGGCATTTGTGTTTACCTGCTGCGTGTTCTGTGCCTGGCTTCATAGAAGGACCCTTCTTGTGTAAAATTCTGTTCTCAGGCTGCTGGTTTTCTGCTATATAACCTGGTGCGGTTTCTTTACAACCCTTTGCAGTAAGCTTTGAGCTTTTCAGTAGTCGCAGAGCAGATGCTCTTTCTTCTCTTTCTGTCTTGTCCCCTCTCCCTATCCAGGTAATGGTAAGAAGTATTTTTAAGCACCATTTCACATAAATCTGTGAGGCTGAGTGACTTAGAAGCCAGCTGTTAGGATGAATGTGTCATTACTGGGGTAAAACACAGATCTGGGGAGTTTTCGTGGGCTTATTTTCAATGTTGCCATTTCTGGTGGGCCAGCAGATGGAACTGCCCACGAAGCCATATTTATCCCTGCAAAACCAGCTGCTGCAGAATGCTGGGGTGAGGGTTTCGTGGACTCCTGTGCTTTGGAGAAGCTCGTTATAATAATAATGCCCCTCTGTTTGGCTTAGCAATGTTCTCCCAACTGGTATTTGTTCTTGAAGTTGTATATAATTCCCCCTTAGTTAATTTAGGCCAAAATAATTGTGTAAGGCACAGCTATGAGTTCTTATTTGTTCCTCGGAAAAAGGAGAAAGGATCAGAGCAGTTTTGGGGTGAAATGTAATTTCTAAGATAACATCTCACTACAGGACATCTGGTGGCATCCACCATCATTCCAGGAATTAAAGGATGTTCCCTGCTGGCATGGATGTGATGCTATACTCTGGATTCCCCATAAAAGCACAAATGTGGTCATTAAAGTGAGTAGCAGAAGTCCTTTAGGTATCTGTCAGTGGTCCTGAAGGGGTCGGGGAAAGGCAACAGCCAAAACACATGGGCATGAGAGCACTACAGGCTGAGAAATGGTCAAAATAACTTACAAACTTCTTGATAATTAGGATAAAGGAATGCAAAATAGTGACACCAGTGGGTGCACTGTGCGGGTAGAAGAAGAAAAATAGGATGATAATTATTTTTTGAGGATGACCAGGGCAGCAGCAGGCAGAGTATGAAGTGCTGGGTGAAGCCAAATGTGAAGACATCGCAGCTATCGGAAGCACCCGAGCCAGAGGCGATGTGGGCGCTGGGCGGTGGTTGCTGCACAGTGATTCTGTAAATCCTGTGTGTGCTGGGAATGCCTGTGGAAATGAATATTTAATACAGAAATAAAATGATTATATGTACGTGTAAATGCCGCATTTATCTCCCTGCTGCCCTGTAAATGGCTGGTAGCTATCAGCCCAGAAGGGCTATAATAATTACAGCTTTACTGACTTGGCTAATAAAAAAATCAATTCCATTGAGATGATCTTAATGGAAGCGTAATCCCCATTTTAAGTATGTACCTGTAAGGAAAAGGGGCTTGCTTGGAGTCCACCTTCCCCCCAAACTGGAAACTTTGGGAAATTAACGTTTTTTACTAGGTGGTCTCTTCCTTGGCAGCCTGTGGACACACAGTGTTCATGAGCAGCAGCTGTTTTTCCTGGCATCTACCAGACTTTTCCAACTGAACATCTTTGGTTTGGTTTTGGTTTGTGTGGGGTTTCTTTTTTGTTGTTTGTTTTTTGGGGTTCCCCCTCAGGATAACTGCAAACTTTATGCAGAACTTACATTGGTTCTGTCAACATTTCTCTAGAAATAGTTTCTCTTTCCAGGAGAGCATGAGTGAGATGGGTAGAAACCAAGAGTTCAGAATGAGCCAGAGTGTGTTATTTGCAGATGTATAGACCCATTCCTATTCTCCCTGCGGGAGCTGATACTGGAGCTGGTAATGACCGAAGTCTTCAGTAAATGATTTTACATCAAATTCTCTATTGCGTGGAACTGTGTTGTCTTGTTTCCTAGGGGCAATATATAATTTGTTCATTAATAGACTGTCCTATTTAGACAAATTAGACCTTTTTAATACCATTCTTATTAATTGGTTTTGACTGCACTGCATTAATTACAGCAGGGATAGGGGCATTGCAATTGTAGAGAATTGTTCTCTGATCGGGGGAAGAGGCAACACTCGGCACCCAGTTTCCAGTGTGAGTTTATCTCCGTATTTAAACACGGCACTTAAACCATTAATGTCATCTTGGGGTGACTGTAATTATGTGAATAACTGGGAGGGGAGAGTCATAACATAGTATAAAACCAGCACTAACGAGCACAAATTTGTTTTTATAGCCAAAGTAAGAGCAGATGGCGGATGGAGATGGGATGCCAACACTGCTGCATCCCAGGGCTGGTGTGGATGGTTGTTTTGGCTGATACTGAGTACAGGTGGGGACTGAGTGCTGGCATCATGCAGTGGTCCCTGTCCTTCCACTGGAAATTTGGGGTTTATTGCCTGCTTAAAGTGGCTGGGAAATCATTGAAGCAAGACCCACCAAGGTTCACTGGGCAGTGCCTCTGGGATACATCTCCCTGGTTGCAGCTTTGGACACCAGCAGGAGCAGCCTTCCTGGTCAGCAAGTTTCTCTATTTACCTTAATTTTATTTCATTTCACTGCTGTCACTTCCTTCCCTCTGTGCTGTGTGGAAGAAGAGACCAAGGAGCCTTCCCACAGTTCCCTGCTGAAGCCCAAAAGACCCAGACCTGTTGGATGTTAGCCTTCACATTACACCTGATACTGAACCTGATGGAAGGGACTCTGCCACCCACTTGCACGTGGATGGGGTTAAATGGTGCACATCAGTTTCCCAGAGCGTTGTCTGTATTCTGTGCTTTAAAATCTCTCTGGTGCTACTAAATCAGTGCCTCTACACTGCTGAAAGGATGTGTAATGCTGGCAAGGTAACAGAGCACCTTTCTCCGTAGTGCAGAAATCTGGGATCTCAGCATCTCCAATGAAATGAGATTGTTTGAGCCTTCTTTCAACCCATAGGACCTTTAAAAGTTTGGGGCTTTTTTTAAAAAGCCTTTTTCCACCATTGGCTGACTTTCAACCTGATAGATTTGGAGCAGGTGAGTTGCTGAAATCTGCCCAGCCCAGCACCTTTCCCCATGTCTTAACTTGTGGGGTATTAGTGTTCCTGTGAAAGCTGTCTGCAAGATACATCGTACAAAGAGTTTATTCATTGCTGCTCAAAGAGAGGCTGTGATCCCCTTACCGCCCTGCACGCGCGTCTTGAAACCATCTTAGCATACTGTATCATGGCAGTTTAGAAAGTCAAATCTCTTTTTAGCCTGACTTCCTAAGGAGGCTTATGTGATCATGCTCTGTTTATATCTTCATCCCTTCCTTCAAGAACTTTTGAACCCGTGGGCTCAGATCAGCCAAATTTATCAGCTGAAGGTGTTGATGGTCGTAAGGCTGAGAGGTTTTTTTAGAGCTAGATAAAGCAGGGATACTGAAGAAGCACTTCTGTCAGCTCACTGCTGATCAGACATGAAGTCTGCAGAGAGACTTAGTCTGAGATGCCCAACCACACCCACCAGCTGTGGGAATGGCTTATTTTTGCAGAGCCCTGGCAGGGCCAGTCCCAGTGCGGGTCTTGCTGCAGAGGTGCCTTAGCAACACTGGGGCTTGCAGGTCTCCCCCATCCCTGCTTCCATGGAGCTCAGACACGTGAGAGGCCGTTTGACCATAAATAGCAAACTGCAAGTAGTGGAGTAGGCCACAGAATAGCAAGCAGGCTTTCTGCAGTGCTAGAAAAATTGGCAACATTTGGAAGAAACAGAGCAAAACTTGTATTCTGATTTTTGCACTGGAAGCATACAGGGAGCTTATGAGAGTCACAGTAATTTGTATTTTTTCTTGAAGCTGTGTGTCTTGAAAGAAACTGACCAAGAATCTTGTATTTTGGGTTTTTGCAATGACTGTCCCATGCTTCTGACACCAGAGAAAAAGTTGAGTGAAGCCAAGCCCACAGGTTGGGGCAGAGGAAGAGTGAATAAAGCTGCATCTAGACGTGCGTGTGTGTAAAGCCCTGGAGCAGGCTGCCCAGGTCAGTGGCGGAGTCCCCTTTCCTGGAGGGGTTGGGTTGAAAAGCTGTGCTGTAGGTGTGGTGCTGCAGGACATGGTTTAGTGGAGACCTGGTATTGCTGGGTAACAGTTGGGCTTGATGACCTTGAAGGCCTTCTCCAACCAAAATGATTCTATGAATGATTCCCCACAGTCTCGCCTGAGCTAAGTAAAACAGTAACACAGCCACCAGTTTATATCTCATAAGCAAAAAGCTTGTGTAAACTTGAAGTCCTTCAGTAAAAACAACCTCAGTGAACTAAATCCTTCTCGGGAAGCAAAAGACAATCATACGAAGAGGCTCAGTTTCCCCCCCGCTGTGCAGCTGTCAGTCAGCTGCCTGTGGAGAGGTGGAAAGCAGTTCTGCTGCCGTAACCCTTTGGGGAGAGATGAGATACCAGATGGGTGGGGGATTACATCTGCCATGGGCAGAGGGATGCTGGGAATGGCCATGCCAGCAACTCCACTGCCACTGGCTCATACAGTGGGTACAGGGTGGTTACACCCCACGGCAGCTGCTTTGGTTCGCTCTGGCGGCTGCATTCAGCCCTCCTGTGGGGAGCTTTGAGGGCGTACAGTTCTTTAGAGGAGGTTGTGCTGCAAGCTGCTGAGGATGCTCAGTCCATTTCTACTCCAAAAATGATTGCATCTGAGACTGGAAGGTGGAATTGAAAATGGTTATCCACTAATCTCAAATAGCTTTTGTCCTTAAGTTTTAATCTTAAGTTTATACCCTTGTTTTACCATTTCGAAGGGAATATGTGCTGTTTCTGTTTCATGTTGGTGTTTGATATGACAAAGATTGTCTGATGTCAGTGTATAATTGTAAAGGTAGTTCAGAAAAGAATACCAGTTAACCTTTAATAAGTGAGGCTAAACCTTTTTGTTCCTAATTTCTAGGATGCTGCTCTGAGTCCACTGTAAACACAGTATTTTCTGGCAATTAAATCACTGCTTTTCTCAGGGGAAATTAAAATATCATAAAAGAAATGACACATGACATCAGCAAAAGAGCAGCGAGCAAAACTCTGAAGTACCTTGTTTCTTAATCATCTCTGTTATTGGTAGCTTCCTGTATCTTGTAGGATCCTTGAGCTAAGGGTTGAGGTTCCTTCCATGCGCTTCTCTAACACATTTTGACCAACCTCTGTGTGATGACTTATTGCAGTAGCCATCAGGGACATGTTGCATGGCTTGTCCAAATGTCATTTAGGAGGAAGACTGTGAAAAAGGTTCTGCACCAAAGTTGTCTTCATCTCTTTTTCTTGCCTTTTGTTATTCATGCATTATATTGTATCTTCAGCTTCCTAAGTGCTGCATGAATCTTATTTGCAGCCTTTACTCTTCAATCTTCATGAATCTAATTAAAAAGTAAAAAATTTCCAAAAGCAGGTGTCTTTTGTTTCGGTTTGTTTTTTTTTTCCTGCTTGGAAAATCTTTGAAGCTTGAATTTCCACTGCCTTGATTTTTCTGCTGTTTTCCAGCAGCTTTTTGCTTGGATGGATGTGGGTGTCCCATATTCTTGTTTTCCTCTGGCATGTCTGCCAGACTTGAGCACTTTAATAACAGTATTATTGACTCTAGGACCTTTTGGACTGGCTTTCTCATGTGGTTTATTATTTTTGGCCTATTAACTCTGATATGTGGTTAAATTTAATTATATGAAGTTGAACTTGATTATTTAACCTTAATTAAGCCACTCTGGGTCTCCATTCTTCAAATCTCTTGAGAAGGAATTACAATATTCCCTTTCCGGTATAACCTATATTAGCAGTATCAGCTAAACTTTTACAAACTGAGTGAGAGAGGAAGATCTCATGGCTTTCTTGGGGGAAGTATTTTTAAGGCCTGATGTTCGAGTTTGACGTGGTGGAGACATGCCTTATCTTAAACACTGGGCAGTGCTTTGCCATAATAAAAGCTTATAAACAGGATTTCTTTCTTTTTTTTTCCTTTTTGCTTTTCCTCGAGTGTGGTGTAAATGACAGTTTAGGTAAGATGGAGTCTAAAGGAGTATTTTAAAATTGCAATCCATCTTATTTTAACTAGGAACTTCAGAGCTGGCTGGTAATAAGTATCAACTCAGACATATTTAATTAAGTATAAAATACACTGTCGTCCTGGATTTATTTTGAAAGGATTGATCAGTTATGAGACTTAGATTTTCATCTGTTTTGTATTGAATTTATGTACCTTCCTATGTGGCATATTGTAGACATTTTTTATCAGGTACTTCAACTCTTTAGTGCTATAACAATTACTTTAAGTGAATGATCCATTTTGGGTGGATCATTGGGTGGAATGTGTGGCAATTAATCAACCTTGACGAAATAACCTATGAATAAAGCTACAGGGCTTAGGCACTTGAGGTCCTTTGCCTCTGGAGGGCTGTGGGTTTGCTCTTAGCAGGAAAAAAACTTTGACGGTCATTCTGGTGGGGGCGACTTTCACGTAGTGCTTGCAAAACTATGATTCCAAAAGAAAATTGCAATGGTGAGAATTAGATGTGCCCCATGTCTATTTCTGGTGGGCCTAACTTTTCTTTGGAAAGCAGATCCAAAATATGCAACCACCCAGACTGGCAGCCCCTGAGCCTGGTCCGGAAATACTTTCTGTTAACGCTGGTGGGGGCTCTCACACTGCCAGACCCAGACGGTGGAGTCAGCCATCCTCCCACCTGCAGCACTGGAAAACACAGTTTATCTGGGGAACAGCTGGGCACCAGGAGATGGAATTTCTAGGGTGCTTTGATGCAGGTTTGCCCATAGCTATGTATAGCACATGCTGTCTCAGTTACATTTCTGGTACCAGTTCTTGAGCTTATTCTGCTAGATGTTTTCCAGCTGTTTTCTCTAATACTTGCATAAAATTCACTGCTTTTCAAACATTGATGCCATATTCTCAGGCTTATGCATCCAAGGGAAACAAATAAAAAGATTAAGAACGTTTTATACCTGGACAGATAATACAGAGATCCTCCCTTGATCTGATTCAGCCTGATTGTAAGTTTGTTGTAACTCTCCAATTTCCCTCCTGTGTGAGGCAGCAAATGGCTGCATTACATTCCAGATGATCACACTGGATTTATGTTCGTGTCGCGGTGTCTGCTAGAGAGCTGTATGTTGTCTGACTTACACATGTAGCACAGGTACGGTGTTCCTGAAGGAGCACATCACTTCTAAGAAAATAAAAAGGCAATGTAAAATGCATGACTGCTTGGTTAGTTGAATAAGAAATGGATTCTAGAGGCCATGAATTATCTGCCAAGTAATTTTGAATATTAATTTAATTGGTGCTTTTTAAAGTGGCTCTAGCATTGGAATTCTGAAAAGATTCAAAATAGAAACTATGGCAAAGAGCAGCTCCAAAAAGACTATTACCTTCCTGAGAAAACCGATGGCAAATTAAGCCACTTTTTGCCTCGGAGAAGAAAATCAGACCTTGGTCCTGTGAGCTTTGATACTGGCTTTGCTTTGAGCACAGGAGAAGTCTCATTAACCCCTGTAAGACCAAACAGCAGGAGTAAAGTTATGCCTGTGTGGGGGTAGGATCAGGACTTAAGCCCCACATCAGATCTGATCTCTGCCTCTGAACTTGTGATTTCCCGGAAAAATGCTCCTGAGAAGAGGTGGACTCAGAGGTCTGAAATCAAATCCAGGCTCCTAGGGTTTTGTAGGCAAACCACTTCAGTGGGGCTTGTCTCATTTGTTTTCCCTCCAGTCTGCCTTTTGCACACAGGCGTTGAGCCCTCTGTGGTAGGGACTGCACTGTGTGTGCAGCAGATGCAGCGTTCACCTGATAGCAGTACCTCCAGTGTTTGTAATAACTGGGACCAGTTTGGCTCTTTGTCTGAACTTTAGCTTCATTGATGTCAGAGCCCCTCAGAAGAATCACCGTAATTCCTTCGCGGAGATGGGGGTGCTAAGGTGTCTGGTTTAGAAATGGATTTAGAAAAAATCCCCTGTGATGCAACCATGTGAAACGTATTACGGGCCAGATTTTGCAGTTTCTTGGGCTTCAGTGATGTGCAAAGCCTTGTGTCGACTCAAGATCCTTTCCCTGTCTGCACAGGCGGTGTTTTTACCAAGTGTTCAGAGTTTTTCCCTATGTGTGGAACTATTACTGCTTACTGAATTTATTGTTGCTGTTCAGTGACTGAGTTATCTGTGCAACTCTGAGGTGGGACGTAAACGTGCAAGCAACAGAGCTTTATTCTGCAGAGTGCAGAGGGCTCCTGGTACCCTGCACAGCAGCAACTGGTGCTGGCAAACGTGTCTTGAACCTTGCATTGGCCAACAGTGCAGAGCCCATCAGGTTTGATCCTCGCAGAGATAGCTCTCCTTTCTGTTGGCTTTGGCGGCTGTGAAGCACGCTTCACTGTTCCTGCGTCTGGGATCTTGAGCAGCAAATCTGGGAAGGGTGCTGAACTTTCTTGGCAGAGAAGGAAAGAAAAACCAGAGTTGTACTGGTGGCAGGTGGCTGACCTGAGTCCCATCCTCAGTCTGTGTGCGTCTCACCGTTTTGAGGAAACCCTGAAAACACCAATACCAGACTGCTTAGAGATGGTGCTGAAGGATACTCCTGAAGATCCTCTGCTAAATCCCAGCTTTGAATAAGACCTTGAAGAGATCTGGACCCTCTTCTCCCAACCCAGCTGAGCTGTGTAACCTTTCAGCATAGGAGAAGTGTTATCACCTTTCCTTCTCTACAGCGGTTTCTTGAGCAATGTCTGTGTTTTTAATGCAGAAGGTAGCTAAACCTGTGTGTGGGATTCAGCCCGTGTCCAAAAGTAAATTGGATCCTCCAAAACAGTATCTTTGACAAATGCACCACATCCATTTTTAAAAGAAGACCTGTTTCAGTTTTTTTTCCTCACATATGGCTGATGTTTCTGTTGATCTCTCTTGACATCTTTTCCATAACTGTTTTTAATTGTTCCTAGCAGGATGAGTGCTTCCCCTTCTCAGTTAGATTGAGCAATTGCCCTCGTAGGAGACATTTCTACAGCCTGCAGTAGCCATGAGCCCTGGCACACATGGGTCCCAGGAGTCTCAGTGTCATGGGAGACTTCCTGGTCAGCTCAGCCATGAGGTGGGTCTGTGCTCAGCCTTTCCTTTGTGAGCTCTCTGGGGCCTTGGTAGTGTGTTTCTCCTCCTCCACCAGCTCTGTCCTTGCTCCTTCTGCAAATCCTGGAGCAGCCTGTGATTCCTGGGTGTCTACCACCCTAGGTGGCCTTCCTGTATTGAAAGGGAAAATATTTAGCAACAAATAAACCATTTACTGGTGGAAAGTCGCAGCATCTGCAATCCTTGGTTGTCTTTACATTAGTAATGTTAATACCTGTGCCATAGTAACAGTTATTTAAACAGGTACTGTTGACTGAAGGGCAATTAGGGATTGTTGAATTCTACATGTCCCAAATACTCGCCACAAGCTGCCACCAAGCTGCATTCTACTGGTGTTTATAGGACTACAACTGAGCAGCCCCTTTGAACTTGGTGGCAGTAAATTGACATGAAACTAGAGGAGTCCTGGTGCTGGCACCCGGCATGGCTCCCGGTAATGTGCCATGATGCTGTAGGTGGTTGTAGCATTTTTTTTAATCCTTCTGCAGAGATTCCTACACAGCAGCTCTCCCTGACAGCTTGATTTATGCCCTGGGATTTATGGAGCTAAACGAATGATTATAGAAGAGCTATGCATTTTATTACACTTGGACCAGTTTCCTCAAGCCAGAGGGCATATCCCCTCTTCTCTGGCTGTGCTCTGGTTGTGTGGCTGCAGTGCATCCTATTCAATAGCCTGAAAGCTGCAGATTAGAGGATTCAGGAGGCCAAAGGAGTCCTCTATCATCCTTCAGAAGTTAGACCCAGGAACAGAGTAGGTGTTACTGAGGTTTGCCACCAGGCGTGACCTCCCTAAGTGACGCAGCAGTGCACAGGGGGGCAAATCCAGTACAGTGCAAGTGGAAGCACACTTTTGAAAATGGAATTTGGAGGAAATTTTTTTAAATTTCATTTAAATCTACTGGAATCTTGGTCTCAAAGCGCATTACAGGAGGGAAACTGAACGCTTACTTTCATCTCCATTAACTCCTTTGATAGTCCAGGAACTGCATTAGTGCTGCCAGAGTTAATGAAGTGTGTGCGTTAAAAGCTTCATCTAGTCCCTCCACTTTCTCGGGCGTCACTGAGGCCTGCCTCGGCCCATTCCGCAGCAATAGGCTCGTGCTGTCGTTGCCAAGTACGAGATCTGACCCACGGGAACTTCACTGGTTGTGCCGACCAAGCCAAGAGGAGACGTGGCTGGGCTCTGGGATCCCAGCTTGAGGTTTCAGCACTCTGGAGTCAAGAAATGCAGATTTCCATGTCTGAATCAAGCCCATCAAGCCTGGAGCATCGCCAGCGCCAGAGAGTTGCTGTTTCCATGGAGGCAGCTGTGAAAGCAGATTTTTCTTTTAAAGAAAGGCAGAACACGGGACAAAGCACATGTACTCCAAATGGGTGGAAGTTCTTTACCAAACACTGTCAGAAATGCACTGGTGCTGATAAATCTGTGTGGAAATCAAGCCCCCTTTAGCTGCTCCTACATAAATTAATTTCCTAGAAGCCAATTGCAAGTGTGTTTTTGCACAGAGACAGTAATTACTCGTGTGTTGGATGGCTTCTGACATTCTTGAGGCCATGAATGGAGATGAAGATGGAGATGGGGTATTACTGATCTCAGAAAGTCTTGCTTTCAGGGATGAGTGAGAGAGGTAAGGAGCTGAGCCCTCCCACGGGGGAAGGGAGCTGCCAAGGCTCGTCTGGATCTGATTATTTCCATTCTGAGTGATCAGGGTGCTGGGAGATACTGTCAGGGCAGACCCAGCAGAGGGCATCTGCAGCAGCTGCCTCATGATGCCAAGTTAATTGTTTGGCCATCACTTTGTCGTGTAAAGCGTGGCTGATCAAATCCTCCTCCCTGCCCTTTAAGAGCCGTTTGGCTGCCTGTCCACTGCTGGATCAGTCAAAGCTACCTGATTGCTTCAGCTCCTTTTCCCCTGGCTTCTCATCTCACCCTCCGTTTTCTATTGCATCTGTCCTCTCAGGTGGCTGAGCCTCCTGCCTCCTCTACCAGCTGCTCACATCAATACCTCTGTGCTGCTCCCATCTTCTTGGAGAAACTCAACATGATTTCTACATTCATGCTTATTTCCCATTGCAGACCCCTCTCCTCCCTGCCACCCTGGTGACCTGTGCACGATTTCCATATAGGAATTTTCTGCCCCTTGTGTCCTTGCTATAGGCACGTGTGCCACGGCTTTTTCTTAAATGCTGGGAGCATCCTTTGATGCAGTCAGTGTCACAGCAAACAAATGGGAACTGATGCTTTTGCTGGTTTGGGCATGTCACAGGGCAGTGATGACTGCCCACATGTTCCCCTGTAGTATTTTCTAGTGTATTGTGTTGGGGAAGGAGCTTGGTGCTGGTTAGCACTGGAGAAAACTGCAGTGGTGGCTCTGGGAAGGGATAATGCTCCTCTTCCCATTTTCTGTCTCATCGAGAGAGAGTCTTAACATAGAGAAGACCTTGCCACAAAGATCATGCACACTGCCAAGCGGATGCTTCATGGGGCGAGGAGAGAGGTGTCAGCGGAAGCAGATGGGCAGCACAGTATGCATTTTGCCTGGCATTTTCTGCTTTACTGTAGGAAGCTCAGAAATGAGTTACAGTGGGACCAAAGGAGGAAAAAAAAAAAAAAACAAACACTGAAAGCTATCATCAAATCATAGCATGGTTTGGGTTGGAAGGGACTTTTAAAGGCCATCTAGTCCAACCCACCTGCAGTGAGCAGGGACCTCTTTATCAATATTCCGAAGAGCGGAAGAAAAATATATTGACCTAGATGACCACTGGTGACTCAAAAGCTTAAAGACAACGTATCTAAGTGGTGATGGTGCTGTTACCAGCAGGAGGGCATGTGGGGAAAAGGGGCTGTGAGGGCAGAGGCTGGGCTGCTGCTGACTTCTGGAGGAAAACACAAGCTCATGAAATAGTTTCTTTCAGGGTCCATTCTCTTCTGCCCTGGCCACAGAGACTCTTTCCAAACCAGACTTGTAAGTTACAGTATTAACTTCTGATGAAAACAGTTCATGTGGTGCACCACCTTTCTTGGAGGAGAGTGTTTCATTAGGCTAATCTGGAGAACAGTTTGGTCTGAATCATCTCCATGTGATTTACCCGTATGAATTGCAGACTGATTGCAATTTCTGCCTGTGTTTCTCCCAGCTGACCTGCAGGTTTTTGCTTTGGTGCACACATAGGAAAATTTTGCTTTGCTGGCCTATCATCATTTTTTTCATCATTCCAGATTTTTTAAAAATAAACAGAAGAGATTAACTTGAGTGGAAGGCTTAATTGACCTCTTTCAAACAAATCTCCTCCCTAGAGAAGCTTGAATTAAAACCCCACTTTTATTCCTGCAGTTTAACTGACCGGTGTTGTCTCGTGTGCAAAACAATGAGCTCTGTTTTATTAAGCCGTAACATTTTAGACTTCTGAAAGCTGATTTTGTAGAGATAAAGAATGTGTAATATCTGTCCTGAAACCTGCCAGGTTAATAATTTAGTATTCTGTCCTGAATATTGGCATGTGGTAATGCCTTTTACATTCATTTTTGCTTTTACTCTGTGCCTTTGTAACCATAATTTGTATGTATTTCCTCTTTAGTCCCTGCAGCACCTGAGTTTGTCTCTGTATTGTCTTGTTGTGTATATATTAATTTCAATGCACGATGACATTAAGGAAAATCCTTTTTTATCTGCTACCATCAGAAGCTGTTCTGTTGAGGGCAGTTCTTGGATCTTGTAGTATTTTGCAGCAAATGTTAGGAGTCTAAAAGCATTAGGGGAGTAATGATAACCTGAGGTGACAGTGAGGGTAGTGATAGAGTAATAGCTGGTGATGAGGTTGGGTTTGAGGTGAAGTTTGCATGAGTAGGTAACGGAAGAGCAGTGTGGGGAAGGATAGGTAGGAGCTGATGGAGGTAGTCCTTCAGGAGCCAGCCCCAGCTCAGTACAGGGAGCAGGAGCACAGCTAAACTGAGAGCTCAGAAAAAATGGGTGATGTGGAAGAGCTGCAGAGAGTCCTGGTTCTGCTTGGAAAGTGGAAATGGAGGAGGAAGCTACTACAGAGTTCTGTTTGTGTGCTCTTCAGATTTCAGCATGCTTTTAGCCAGGAGAAAAAAAAATGTAATGCCTTCTCCCCCCTGTCTGTAATTTCCTTGCTCTGATTACTACCAAGTGTGGAAGCATTTGCCTCTGCACGTGATGGATGCCAGTGGCACTGGAAAGCTGTTATTGGGGGGAAGAAAAGACAAAAAAAAAGTAATTTCTTATGTTTCCTTGAGCAGAGTTCAGTGGAGCATTTCAGATGCTTACCGTCAGATTATTGCTCTTCTGCTGTACCTGTAAGTTGCCTTTTCCCTCTGAAAATTGGAAAATTGCCTGTTAATAAGCTGATAGGCAAGTAATGACTTTGTTAAATTGTATGGTTGCTTCATCCCACTGGGACTGTACTCTTTCTACACATATTGGTAATTAAATTAGACTTTATTTACAAATACTGGTTCAGATTTTCCAGGTTGGAATTCCTCTCTTTTCCTTTTCTGGTGAACATAAACTTTGCTGGAATCAGAGCAGATAATTTGCAGGTCAGCCTTTACAAAATGCTGGCCCAGAAAACACTGATGAAGGGACGCGGTTTAAGTTGCCGAGGCTTTGGTTTCCATCGAGAGGTGGGAGATAGTGGCGGCAAAAGGGAAGGATAGAGGGAAGCGATATCTCCTGTAGCCTGCATTACAAAGAAGGGGAATAGGAAACAAACTTTATCAAAGTCAGCCATTCTCCTCCTCTCTCCTGCTTTTGAATGTGCTGTCACCATACCGGGTTATTTTTTTCCATCCTGCTTTCAATGGAGGGAAATAGAGAAGAAAGTGGCTATTTCTAGGGTCAGAGTAGCCAACAGCAGTTGAATCAGGACCCAAACGATGCACCAGAAAGCCTGAGACTGTGATGACACAGTTCTGCACCAGGGAAAAGACAAACGGCATATGACGGTGACTTTTGGGGGAGTATGAAACACTCAGTAGCAGGTACCCAGCTCTGCTCCCATCTGGGACACGGGAGCAAGATTTGCCCTAATGAGTCTGATAGTGACACTTAGGATGAAGGCTGAAGCTCTTTGAATTTTGGAGTTTCCTTTGAGTTTGAAATTCCTTCCCAATAAGCCAAACTCTGTAAAAGAACCACTTGTGCCACCCTAGGAAACAGACTTTTTTCTCATTTCTCCATAAATACTCAGCTGCATATTTAGCATCTAAAAAGTAAATGAATCAGTATAGAGAATAAACTGATGTTTTTAAGTGGCACCATGGGTAAGTAAAGGCTGCATGGCAGCGCCACTGCAGATAGAGCTTTCCCAGCCTGAGTCCCCACTAGCAAAAGAAGAGAAGCTCACATGGACTTTGCACTGATTTATTCATATCACATCTCTTACGTGGGCGAGCTGAACCTTCAGCTTTTGGCATCCTGAGCATTGGTTACTTTCAAGGGCACACCACAAATACGAAGCATGGGAGGATGAGATGGTATTTCCATTTAAAACATTCAGCCTATATGTAAGAAGGAGAAAGAATAGTCACAATAACACAGTTGATTACTGTCAGAGTACTAAAAGGGGGGGTTAATGGTAAAAGTATTATACAGCCCACTGTGCTTTGCATAATCATTTTCAAAATCATTCAGGGTATCTTCCTGCCTTTATCCTGAAGAAGATGGAAGTAATTTAGAAAACCAGGGTTTGCCGGTAGGGCTGAATTTAAGGCTGGGCACTACATGGTCACAAATGCCAAGGCGGGTGCAAGGCTGTGTCAGTAGCATGCATGGAATGCAGAGGTGTAACTTACAGGGGTATATTGTACAGATGTTACTGTCTTTTGTTTGTGTTGTCTCAAATAATTTGAGTTTCAGGGCTGTCCTTAAAAATTGTCTTTCTAAAGCCTTTGTGTTGCCCCATGAAGTGCACAGTAAGTCATCTCCGATGCCTGCCCAGAGCACAGACCGTTTTCAGATCAGCTGAAACAAAAAATACCAGGCATATGTCCAAAACTTTGGTGACAACTTAAGTTGACACTTGGGGGGGGTTAACTTAAATAGGTTTTGAGTTTTATGTTATTCCATATTTAAGAACAAAAGGAAGATAATGAAATGAAAGTTTTGGTAGGAAAATGCATTTCATTTGACCAGAAACAACAATTTTATTCTAGTAAGAACATATTTCCATTAGGATCTGAACTCCTCCAGCAAATTTTGCAGTCCCTTTTTTTCATTGTGTTTCACTCTGGCCCCCACCACCTGGCATAACCACACACGTTTCCTTAAAGGATTTTTTTTTCCAGTCACTTTCCCAGCTCATCTTTTGATTTCCCAGTTGTATCAGCAGTTTTGTTGCAGTCATTCTGTAACAAAGTCGGGGAATGAATGAATGAATCTCCCTGCCTCTGGAAACAGCAGTGAATGTAACCAGAGTCAGCAGGCAGAGATGTCCTATTTTTTTGATGACTCTTTTGTAATTGTTGGTGTATTTTTGCTGCTGTGATTTCAAGAAGCATCTGTAATCCTGAACGTTGCTATGCTAAATTTGTGTTTCCCTGGGATAGAAACAGAGCGCACAGGACCTGATGGGCTGCTGGCACCATTTCACCAAGCAGGGTGGGAGCCATGGGAAGCCATGAACCTTTGATTCTTGAGAGGTGATGGTGAAGTTCTTCACTTCTGCATAGGCTCAGCAGCTCCCTTTCTATGGTAAATAAGATTTCGCAGAAAATACTTGGAGAAGATCTTGCCTTCTCTTGCTGACTCCTTGTTATGATGGTATTTTCTCAAGGAAACCGCCTCCTTTGGAGCTGCTTGCAAAATCCAGTAGGTCTGGGCTGTGGAGGGATGACACCGTGTTGTTCAAGCAAGAACATTTCTTCTGGGACAGAAGTGTCATTTTGACATAATTGTCTAAAAATGTGGAAGCTGAACCAGCTCATACACACAGTCCTACGGCAGCTTCTTGTGGTATTTCCAGACCAGTGTTTCTAGGAACCCTGTTCTTACCTGGCAACCTCCTTTCCTTGTTTTTTTGAGATGTTGGAAGTGTCCTTTAGGACCACGTCAGGTGAAACCCCTCATCCCGGAGAGGCAAAACAGGCTACTCCCAGAAACAGCATATGGATGTGCCTAGCAAAATGCAGTGATACGCGTGTGTGCGTCCTTCCTTCGAAGGAAGGAATCGGAGACACTTTCTGTTGCAGCATCATCTCTTGGGAGGTGGTGATGGTGGCCATCCAAGATGCAGTAACCTCTCCAGTTCTCAAAATCTACCTGCAGTCAAAAATTGTTTATATTTTTGTCATTTAAAAGCTGGAAAACAATAAAAATGTAACAATAGCCTTCATCATTCAGGATTTGCACTGATTGCCCAAAGATGAAAATGTAGGGTTTTTTTCCATTCAGTTTCCATTATATTATGGTTTTTGTTTGGTTTTCTGTGGCTGGTCTCAAAACTTTCACATCAGTTTCATAGATACAGCATAAAGGGTCTCCATTTGTCCCTACAACCTTTACATCCCAGTTAAACAGAAAACAGGTGAGACCCATGACTTCCAAACTGGTGTCTGGAGATGGCAAAAGACGAAGCCTGCCTGTCTTAGCTCTGAAAGAAACAGCGCTGAGGAATTCCTCACTTGCAGTTGCTGATTGTTGGGAATGATCCGAAGGGAGGACTGAGCAGGTGTTGCTTTATGAGCATTCAATGTTCTGTATAAAAAGCTTATGGTAAACTTTTGAAAGAGGCAATAAATAGTTAGCTCTAGGAAACCCTTCAAGGGAGAAGTTCTCATTTTTAATAGGGAAATTGCATATTGCATGACAGCTACTCAGTAGGTAAGAATTGACTTTCAAACCAGTTTTTCAGCACAATGCAGAGTGAGGAAAAGAAAACACAAAAGGAATAAAAATTTAAAGTAGAATCTAAACATTTGCAATTTATTGTAGACTACAGAAATATTTTTCCTTTGGTTATAGGTTAGAGTGGTACAGAGCAAAATGTGATACTAAGGTAGGAAATCCACAATGATAGCAAAAGGTTGATTTTCATCTTCCAGGCGTTTGCTGCAGAGACATTAATCTGTAGACGTGTTTGTTCACATTTAAAGATATTTGGACATATGAAATAATAAAATCTGTTTCCATTTATTGGTAAACACAAATGTGCTTCGTTGTAAAGAATATTTTCATCAGAGGCTTGCCATTAATCATGCATTAGGAAACGTTTGTTTCTGTTGATCCTTCACTGGGAAGGAGTCTTTATTACAAATATTCTAAGAGAGCAATTCCTGAGAGTCAGCACAGCCTTGGTTTTTTCAGAAGTAAAATAATAAATGCAGTTAATGTTGTCATAGGAAGAAAAAAAATCAGTGTGTTGAATGCAAACATACCGTTGAGGATTTATGGCAGGAGCTGGGCTCCAGGGCCCCTATCTCATTACTGCCTCTCAGTGGCACGTGATGCTTTAAAAAGACACGTGTCCCACTTGTACTCAAAACCACCTTTGCTTTTTTTTTTCTTTTTTTTTTTTTAAGTAAAAGCTGGGTTTTTTGCAAATTATCAGGATACATCAAGAGCAGATAGAGGGCACTTGTGAGGAACAGTGTGGTCTTGTGGTAGTCTTTCCTGGCAGCTGTGAAAAAGCCTTACCCTAGCCTAACACGCTTTGCTCATTGGTATGTTTGTAATGCTGGGTAGTTGCAAACTACCATCAAGTGTTGGGGAGGAAACTCCGTTTCAGAGGATTAAAACAGAAGCTTTACGTGTAAAACCAAACCAAGACAATTTTAATGTCCCCTTTGCTGTGCTGCTGGTGCCAATCCATCTATTTTGCTGAGGCTTTGCCAGCAGACTCTGCTGAGGGTGTGGGCCATAATGCCAAGAAGGTGTCACCTGGTGCATGATTGATCAGAGCAATTTTCCAAGTGCTTTTCAACCATTTTGCTCAGTTTTTTGTCTTGACAGATGTAGGTTTTCATATCCTTGCAGTTCTTATCCTCCAGGCTCCTAACCTGTACAATTACCAGTATGTACTAATATTTTATTCAGAATTAAGTAACATTGTTTCACAGCCCTGGTTTTGATATTTCCTGCAGGTTTTCTTGATCTCTCTGTGCACTCTGTTCTTCCTTCATTCTTGATAGTATTTCCTTTTCCTAATTCACAACATAGAAGTAGTAGCTGTCTCGGAGCTAGAAATAGAGTACCTGCATCCTTTAGAGTACCTGCATCCTTTAGAGTACCTGCATCCTTTAGAGTACCTGCATCCTTTAGAGTACAGAACTCTGTATTTTAAACCAATAATAATAATACCAGCTTCAGAAAAAAATATTAACAGCCGCTTTGAAGTTTCAGAGGTAGCTCGAGATTTGGGGTGTCTCATTTAATAGGTACCTTATTAATACCATCTCTCCGTGAGTGTCCAGTGTTTCCTACAAAGTTAATACCATTACGTATCTCAAGCTGAGCATCCAAAGGACTATTTGCTTCTGCAAATCTGGAATCTTTTCAGTTGCTAGGGATAGAAATTATTTGAGTTACCTCTAGGGATTGGAGGGATTTGTTGGTTGGTTGGTTGGGGTTTTTTTTCTTCTTTAATTTGCCCAGAGCTGTTGCAGACTAATTCATACACCCTCTGTCTGTACATTGCTATATATGCATGCATGTGTACAAGATAATAGGGAGTGACTGACTACAAGGCATGCGCTTCAGCTACTCGGCTGAAAATCACCGAGCATTAAAATCCACTGGGAATCACAAGACTTTTAAATTAGGGAAGCACATGTCAGTCAGTATGTGGAAATGAGTCCTTGTACAAGAGTAGCTTTCAATAAGAAGAATGAGTATTGTTCCCTGGAGTGCATCAATCCTAGTTTGGCCACTCTGTACCATGTTTCACTAGAAACACGCATTGCCTCTTGTTAGTATTTTTCCCTGTATTTTGTCCCATTGTGCCCTTCTATTACATATGTCTCCTGGGCCAGCTATCAAGAGACAGCCTATAATGCTATGACAAATTAAGGCATTTTAAACCATAAACAAGGTATTGTGGGGTTGAAAAGAAACCTGGACAATGACAAATCCTGGACAGTTTGTAATTGTTTAAGTGTATTTTTATTGTATTGTGCAGTGCCACAGGAACTCTGAAAAATGAGATCGTTTGACCTAAGGTTGAAATGAGCAGAATGCTGTAGAGTAAATGAGGGGCTGTGGGAAAAATGACATTTTTGGACTTCTCAGGTATAGTCTAGTCCATCAATATATTTTTTTTCATCATTAAAGCACATATTTTAATAGTATTTAAATGATTTACGAATCTGTCCCATCTCAAAAAAATATAAGGCATCTTGAAAATCCATGGGAATAAGTGGATTCCTAATGACCATTAAGCTTTTCTGTTCCTGAAAGTCATGTGGGCATGCATTGAAAATGGTATTTCTGTATTTCTCTTGAAATAAAAAAAGATAGAATTAGTCTGGGAAAACTGTATGGTCACAGGTGATTAATTTTTCATCAGTGACACTATTTACATGCAGAAGAGCTTAGCAGGGTGGTAGAAAACTCCTTAAAATTTGGGCTGTATGGTCTGACTTAGTTCATTGAGGAGTTGTAGATCCTTCTAGTTGCTGCCAGAGAGTCAATGTTTAAAATCATCATCTTGATTCATTATCAGGGTATGTCAGAACACTTTGTAAGGCTTTATTTTACTGGTCCCGAATTGAAATGCTTGAATCATAAATGAGAAGAGCAGAGAGAGGGTTTTAGCAGGGAGAATGGGAAATGGGGTCTCTAGGTAGTTCAACCAACCTGGTATTTGGTGTTCTCCTGCATTTTTATGTACACCCACGTGACAAAACAAACAATATCCTTTGATGAGGTCTGAAACCACCTTGTAATGAGATCTCCCTCTAAATGAAACCAGTGAATGAATGAATAAATAGAAGACATGACCACAGGACCCACTTATATGTGAATTCAGTGGGCTCTGCAGGCAGCTGCCCCCTGGTTCCTGAGTGCCCCCTATTCACCTCCATCCCGTACATCTGGAAAGGTCCTCTGGGAGTCAGGGAAGTATTTAGGACTATCTTATCTAGGAATCCAAACAGGACTTCTCTATCCCAGAGTCAAAGTGGTGTGTCAGGCCTGACGTGAAACCAGTGTGGTTTTTAAGAGCCTTTTCATTCGCTTTCTTGGCTTCTCATTCAGTCTGCTTTGCATTTCCAGGTATTGCTAGTTGTTTCATCTTCTGAAAAACAGGGAAGTGTTCTCTATATTTTCAGTTAAAAATAGAAAAATAGAGGTAAATTCTTCTAAAAAAAAATCTGTGCCTGCAATCAAGGCACACTTTTTTTTTTTCCCCCAAAGGATATTCATGTTCTGATTTCAGCCAGCACCGGAGATTAGAACCATCCTTAAAGCAAACAGGAAATAGAAATGTCTTCTTATTGGTATTCCTTAAAAAAAAAAAAAGACACTTTCCTCATTTTTGTAGCTATATAGGTACACAGGTATGCATTGGTCTCCGTCTGCAAGTTGCACCAGCGTGAGCTGAAGGAGAACCAATATAATTTCTACCTCTCACTCGCAGAGTATTTCTTAGCGATTTATGCCGCCATCCGTCCCTACCAGACATTTGCTTTCTCCCCGAGATGGAGTATCAGCCCGGCTCCCATTTATCTGGCATACTGGCTATGCGGGCTGGCTTGACACATTAATTTAATTTGCGCTTCTCAATTCATACTCTTTCATTTGCAATCAAATATCGGGAAAGGTTACAATTAATCAGAGCGCGGGAACAGATGCTGGTGAAGCTAATGATGTATTACTGTATTTTGTTTGCTCTGGAGGGGAGTAATTGAGGTCCTTGTGCTACAGAAAACTATTATTAGTAAGTAAAAATTGTCAAAGGAAAGCGACCCACACCCATCTCGCATGTTCCAATCTGTGTTTCTAACAGTTTCCTTAAAAGTTGTTAAAAATGAAGCATTTCATTAATGCTTCTGGCTGGAACCAGGGTTTTTGGCTGTGTGGCTGCCTTGGGGGAAAATGTGCCTTTGCATGGGGCACTGGGGGGTTTGTGCCCTCACTGCTGCTGCCCTTCCAGCTTTGGGCTTGTAGATGATATTCAATGTGGAGGAAGGCAATTTTCAGGTGCTAATAGCACATCAGGCCCCGAGGGAAAAGGGCTCTGCTGCTGCTTGCTCAGCAGAGGAACCAGAGGGAATCCCTGCAGAAAAAATACAGGCTGATGGGCTTAATGCGATGTGTGCTTCCTAATTGAAAATGAACCAATTGCTAGTTGTTTATAAAGGAAATGTGTTGCTGGGCTGAGGCAGACAATGAACACTGAGCCTTTCTTCAGGGAATGTTCACAGCCTAGCCCGGAAAGGCTTAGGCAGCAGAAAGGTGCGCGTAAGAAATGCTTGCAGAATTCCCGGGGCAGTGCCGCGTTGTCAGCAGGCACCGTTGCCAGGCGCAGATGATTTCCTTGGCTTAGTGGGACACAACATCTGGCTGATGAAATACTATAATTTAAAAACTAAACAAACAAAAAGTCGGCTTATGTAGCTACGGTGCACAATCATTAAAAGCTCAGGTTTTAAGTAAAAATACCCATTTCACTTTGTCATTCTAGTTAGTAAGTTCATAAGGTTATTACATGTTTTTATGTACAGCAGAATTTCCCAGACTTCTGCTCAGTGTTAGTCTGTAGGGTCATCTGGGATGGCAAATGCCATTGTTGGTGCTTAGTACCTGCATCTGGGACTGTTCAGTAGTTTTTAAAATTACAAGGAAAAAAAAAAAAAGTCTTTCCAAATTCACAACCTAAAAGAATAGCTACTGGGAGGGGAAGAAAAATGCAGCTCTGACTTTTTTATAGGGAACAGTCTGTCACTCAAGTCAGGTGGAGTTGACCAGAGTTCTCTCTTATTTGGTGGGTTGACTGGATCACTTATTTAGGATATGATAAAAGGTTGAGAATACAGTTAACCTTGGGATTGAAGGCATCCTCTTTTTCCTTTTATTCCAATTGCTTCAGGTTTTACATGGTATAAATGCAAAAATTTGTTCTTTTAGGCTAAAAGCTGAAAGTCTAGATCAAGAGAACAGTGAGCCTCAGGGGCGTGAGCTGGGCAAGGCTTTAACTTTCTGTTGTAAGGGTGTTGCTGGAAATCCTGCCCTGAGCACAGATGCCCTCGTGGGAGAACCTGAATGGGGCTCCCCTCCCACCCAGAGTAGTACTGGCATCCTCTTCCTCCAGGCTAGAGCTGTAGGCTGCTTCTTGCTGGAAAAATAACTTAATTTGTGGCAGGGAGGCAGCACAACTATGTTTCAGTAAATGGCAGAGTGGATTTGCTTTGCTGGTCCATGTTAAACACCTTGCATGGGCAGAATCATGGAACCAAGGTATTTTCTCTGCATGTGGGGACATGATCTCTTGTTGAAGGTCACACATGATATTTGGACCAGTCTGTGAGTCCATGGCACTGGGATGCTCAGTGAATTACTTCTGTGCATAGAGAGGCGTGAAATGCAAAGGAGCCAAGTCTGGCATAGCTCTAATAGGCAGGGTGTGCTGATTAGCATGTAATTCGATTTGTTAGGCACTACAGTAAACAACATTAAGTGCAAAATGCAGTGATTGCTTCTGATAGCACCACTTCAGTATTACCTCGCTCCCTGCAGCGACTGGATGGAGCTGGGTTATAACTGTTCGGTGGGCACCAGCAGAGCTGGAGGTGCTCCTTTCTTGGCCAGAAGCTTGAATAACACAAACTCTCATTTTAAAAGGTTTTGGGTAGCTGTATCTACAGAGCCCTTCAGCATCACAGCCCTGAGCTGAACACAGGCTTATTTCCAGACTCTCCTGCTTGAGAACAGACCTGCCTTTCACGGAATGGTAGGGGTTGCCTGGAGCAGGTTGCCCAGGATCACATCTAGGCAGGTTTTGAATCTCTCCAGAGAAGGATACTCTGCAGCCTCTCTAGGCAGCCTGTTCCTAGGGTTCCATCACCCTCAAAGTAAAGAAGTTTTTCCTCATGTTCAGACAGAACTTCCTGTGTCCCAGTTGGTGCCTGTTGCCCCTTGACCTGTCACTGAGCACCACTAAAAAGAGTCTGGCCCCATCGTCCTGACAGTCACCCTTTAGGTATAGATAAGATCTTCATTAATGATTTGGATAAGGGGATAGAGTGCACCCTTAGTAAGTTTGCAGATGACACCAAGCTGGGTGGAAGTGTCGATCT
>JAAGNO010015277.1:0-49950 GCA_033439905.1 Ceryle rudis
GTCCCCGGCTCGGTGCCCCACCACGGCCAGGTTCTGCCCCGGCGCCGCCATAGCTCGGCTCGGCTCGGCGCCCGGGTCCAAGGGCCGGCGGCGGGACCTCCCACGGTGGGGCCGCCCCTCTGCCCCCGGCCGCCCAGGCCCGTCACCGCCCCCGCGTCAGGGAGCGGGAAGGCCCCGCCCCAGGCCCCGACCCCAGGCCCACGCCCAGACCCCAGGCCCTGGTATCACGATCGACCTCGGGCACCACCTCCAGGCCCCGGCGCCAGGCTCAGAAGCAGGCTCGGGATTAGGCTCCAGCTCCAGCTTCAGACCCTGACCAGGCCGCGAAGCCAGCTTTAGGATCAGGCCTGGGCCCTGGCCTCAACTCTAGGCCCCGGGCCCATCCTTCCTGGGCCTCCACTCCAGGAAACCTAGGAACCAGGAGGCTGCAGCACTAATCCTGCTCCATCCTGCAGCCTCCCCTGGGCACTTGCAGCACCTGGGCCAGTGGTCCTAGTGTTTCAGAGCCTAACTGGGTGTCCTTGAGCCCTGTCCCCTCTCACATGGGGTCTATCTGGATGCATGCTTCTGTGCTAAATGGAGTGGCTTGGTTCAAAGCAGTGCTGGTGTGAAGCCAGCAGCAGCACAGTACCATGTGCTTTGACTAAAATTCAACAAAATGTGGGCCCATGGGCTTGCCCAGACCCAAGTGGACACGGCATTGTTGGAATGTGGAAATATCAGCCATGAGGATGGCTTACTGGGGGGAAAAAAAAATATTAAAAAAGGGGGATTTGGGGGATTCTGTGTTTCAGGGATACGAGGTTTCCCAAGCAAACAGAGTTCACAAACATCTCAAGAAGATTATCCACTCCAGCATCTCCTAAGATCATTCTGAAACTGATAGCTATCCAAGCCGGACTTCCTTGGAAAAATAGAAAATGTACAGGCTACGTCATGTGAAGTTGCCAGAAACAGATAAAAATAGCCTGCACTTTTAATATTACTGCTTCCTCCTGTATGGGAGTATCTGTGAATTTCATTTCCTCCTTGCAAAAGTGTGTTGTCTTCCAGGCAGACAAGGGCTGATACGTTTAATTCCTCCTTATCAGGGTCATTCTCCCTCGTGTTTAGCTGATTCAGAGCCAGCATCAAATCAGTGACTTCAAGCCGCCCCGGTGGAGCATGTGTGTGAGGGAAGCTGTGAGCAAATGCCTTGCTCAGTGTTTACACAGCAGTTCAATTCCTGCCGTATCCACCGCCTTGGTGCACAGAGCAGGAATATTTGCATTTCTAATTATGGAAAGATAGGGAAGGGACGTATCTTCCCGGACACACTAGTTTTCTCAAGGCACCTTATTTGCACCCCTCCTTTTGAGAATGTGTTTGCAGCGAACCTCCGAACTCAACTTGCCACGCAAATTGTTTGCATTGTTCTGTATGTGTCCTGCCGTAGAAGCCACTGTGGAATCCCACAGCGTTACCCAGAACACGCAGCCTGGTCCTTCAGCTCCCTAATCTGAAAATTGTACTAGGAGCTCCCCTGGGAATTTATGGCTCTTGCTATAATGCAAATCCTTTGGGTTCTCATGTCAGTTCTGCTCCCCAGGTGCACTGCAGGGTGTTGAGGGCTCTGCTGGGAGCCATCACGGGAGTCATCTCCAGCTGCTGCATCACTAAGTCTCACTCTCCTGATGGACTCTCTTCCTTAATATTGCTATTTTCAGATAAAACCTGGAATAAGCAGAGTTGCTAGAATGAAGCATTCCCAGGGATGTCCAGGATGCTGGTGATTCCCATGTGGCCTTATCCCTCCTTTTCTCAAGGGAAATTTCCCACAGGCTCAGTGTTTCCTCTGCATGCAGCAAACAGACCAGGCCAGTGGCAGGTGTGTTGGGCAAGCCAAAAATGTGTTTCAATTTCCCTGGGCTTTGTCTTGCTGCACAAGGGGCTTCTGTGCCGCTTTGATCTGAAGAACCCAGCCTCTGGCTGCTGCTGTGCCTAGGGTGTCACTGCTTTGACAGGGTGGGGTGGCAGATTTAGAGTGCTTTGGTTCCGTCATCTTCTGTCCCAGGCGGAACTGATATTGCTGGCTCTTCTTCATAAGGCACAGTGCCGTCAACCAACAGGGCCCTGTGGACAGACAGCCTCTGCTCCTGCCCCGCAGCAAGATGGGGAGAAAGGTGCCTTCTTGCTGGCATTTGGGCAGACAAGTGGCTTTTTGTTGGGTCAGGAGAACTGGCTCCTTCAGCTCCTCTCCCCCTCCATGACATGACTATCAGCTCTGTGTCTTCAGTTTCCTCCCCTTCTCTTTCCTGCTTTCCTTCTGGATCAGATCCACTTTGCCTTTTCCATTTGGGTTTTCTCTGACAGTATTTTCTGTCTGGCAGCTAGCTCTAGCGTGCAGACTGGGTCTGCTTTTGCTTCAACATCACAAGGACTTCGCCAGCTGCTACAAGTCCTCTGAGATCCTCATTTAAAAGAAGTTTTGAAGCTGTTGCCTTGGTCCATTTCTCTTTGTTTGCCTTCAGCACTGCCTGGCGAGCACTTTTGACTGTAAACCAAAGAAAGGTCTAAACAAACAGACCTAAGACTTAGTTGCACATTCATTTTTCACTTATGTTTATGGGCATCCAGCTTTTACTGACCACAGAGGTCATTCACATTCCTTCAAGTGCTCAATAGCAGTCCTGTAAAGATCATGTCATAACCATAAAGTTGACCTTGCAAAACAACCCTTATCTCCAGAAGCATTTTTCTTTGCATTAGCTCAACAAAAACACATTTGCCTTTTTAGCCCATGATCAGGATCATTGTTGCCTTGCTGCGTAAGAAGATAGGTGCTTTGTTGACCTGACTGTAACACGATTCACTTAGAGCAGTCAAACTCGGCATGTGTTTTCCTTGTTTGCAAGTTATGAAATACCTCTCTAGACCATCTCAGGTGAGGAGAGTGGTGGCGTGACCTCAGGGGGACTCATCCCCATGTCTTGCAAAAGGAGCTCCCCTGAAACAAAGAGCAAGGTCTCAGTTCACACACCCTTCGGTTCCCTGTGGAGGGTGAGGACAGTAGTTTGGACCACAGGCTCCTTGCAGTGATCCTTCAGCAGTCCCACATGGTGGAGCAGCCTTGGGTGTAGTGTTGTCTTGGGGACCCTGCGTGGAGTACCCATATACCTCCTATGAGCATCAGATGTCAGTGCAAGCCTCTGGTTCAAAATGTAACCTAAGAGCTGAATTCCCTGTAGCCTGAGCTAGATCTCTCCACCTTCATGAGTTCTCCATCTCCATGCACAGCTCAAGCAGAACTTACCCCGGAGGCAGCTACTTCTATTCTCCTTATTTATCCTATAAACTATTTCCATGTTTGCCTGGTATGTGTTGCCACCCTCATCAGGGTCCCTCTGAATCTTCTTTCACATACCAGCATAGAAATCCTCTTTCTGACTAACTATATCAACCGTTTTCTCCTGAACTTATACAGAAAGTTCTAAGATGCCTGTCCAGATCTACCAGCACCTTTGACAAGTTAGAAAAATAAATACATTTAAAAATACAGTAATAACTTCTTTCACCCAAAGAGAGAAGGTGCCATAGCATCACTTCAACTGTAAAGCCACAATCCTGTGGTGGCCCGACGTCATCTCTGAGTCAAAGTGAGTGTGTTGGGGCTATGTGAGGTACGTCACAGCCACCAGACCTAGATTCAGATTGAGTTAGCAAATAAAGCTGGAATAGCTCCAAATGCGGGGAAATATATTCCAAAATTATAATACCAGGCTGTATTTTTAAATACTAACCTCCTGCAGAGATGAGCCCTCAGATCTCAAACCCTTGAGAGAGCTTGTCCAAAAGGAAAAAGAGCCTCTGTTGTTGAACATGGATGGAGCTCAAAATATCTATCAACAATCCTTATTTTTGAATGTTTACCCATGCCCCAAAACCCAGTTTCCTTTGCTGGAAACAGAGCTTGCCCCTGCTCCTTGTCCTTGGAGCACTTCACATGATGCTCCACTGGGAAGATAGACAGAGGAATATATTGGGATCCAACACTTCCAGCTACCCGGTCAGTTTTTGTGGCTGCTGGTTATAAAATTTTGTTTCAGGTTGAGACCTTCAGCCATCCCTGCACATATGTGCTGCCACTCACTAGGCCTTTTCTACAGAAGACGTGATTCAACCACTCAGATATTTTCTAAACACGTAGTTATTTGCATAGGTCAGATTTATAATTTCCTCACAAGCCATCCTCAGCTGATGACTTCCTTGTCCACACCTGCTCTCATCCTTGCATGCTGCTGAGATATCACGCTTCATATCATCCCGTCAATTAATATTTAACATCATTTTCCCTGTAAGAGTACGGTTTGGGGAATCATTTGAGATGTCCTTGTGAGACAATACTTTAGCGATCACATGTCAGTGTTTTAGGAGCATGAAGGCACATGTGTTCCCCTGGCACAAGAGAGGTGGATGTACCCTTTATGTCAACCAGACAGGTCTGTCCTGTCCCCAAACCCAAGGCAGGACCAGAAGTCCGGTGGCTGAACAGCTCCTCAGCATTGTGCATTTATTGTCAGAAATGTGGCTCTTACAACCTTGTTTGTAAATGAGCTTTGTCCGAACAACAGCAGCAGGACATGTGTTGTATGCACTGGCCTGAGTACAAGTATGGAAGGGTCTGAACCCGAAGCTGATGGGAGCAGAGAGCCCTGGGCTCTGGTCCTGCTCCCAAGAGCTTGTAAGGACAAACCATTCTCCCAGACATCTGTGATTATAAAATAGCTTCACAAACAGCAAGATGTCCTTGCTAATGTACTTTGAAGTCTCCCATACGACCTTCTTCCTTGCCTTGATGTTGTGACCCGAAGAGCAGGTAAACCCCACCCTAATATATCCATGCAACAGCACTGTTCTGTCAGCAGTGTTGCTGTTGCCCCCACCTGCCTGCTCTGATCCCTTGGGGTTTGAAAGACAATTTTACTGACATTATGGCCATTTATTGCTCAAGAAGCTGCCAAATCTCCTCTGGCAAATACCTCTCTAGCCTTTCTACCATGTGTGGAAGCCAAGATTTAGCCTACTGGGACCTACTGGAGGTCTCTCATCCATCTCTTGGACAAGCAGGGTTGACTTCAAAGCCATATAGAGTTGCTCAGGGCCTTGTCCAGTCTGGTGGTGAGGCTCTCATGCTTGGTGATCCCTTTCCAAAGCTCTGGGGCTCTTCCAGGGATGCATCATGCTTATGATGAGCATTTTTTCCTTTCCTGGAATGTCTCTATTGCAATTTGAGCTGTTGTTTCTTGTACTTTGGGCATCTCTGAGAAAAGTCTGCGTCTGTCTTCTCTGTGTCCACCCTCTAGATAACTGAAGTCAGTAATTATATTCCCTAGAAAGCTTCTCTTCTGCTGTCATACAAGTCCAGCTCCTTCAGCATCTCTTCATATGCCATGTACTTCAGTCTTCACTGGACTTTGCAGTTGACCAGTCTTTCCAGCACCCTTCTGGAAAGATATACTCAAAGTTCTCCTTCCACAAACACAAGGCAAAATCAAGTGGTCAGTGATGTTACTTCCCCTCCACTGCAGCATCCCTTGATCCTTGTACCACCCTGAGATTATCTTCTTTGTGTCTTTGGCTTTTTTTCTGGCTTTTGTTTGTTTGTTTGTTTTGGGTGTTTTGTTTTGTTTTTTGTTTTTCTGCTACTTGCCACACACCATTGACTCCAGAGTGATTTAAGATCCAGCCACTTGGTACTTATGTTCAACCCTGGAGAAATAGTTTGGTCCAGACTCACCAATGCAGTCAACAGCTTATGTTTTGGGCTTCTAGAATTTCTATTTTTCCATAAGAAGGGATGAAGGAAGGACAGAGAAGCTGCCTGGGTGGTTTTCAGAGCTTTTCCCAAGTTCATGATATATCCCTCATTAAGTCCTTCTGGGCATCTGGGGCCTGATAGAACCATGCAGGAGACATGAGGCCAGTTTTGAGGGAGCTGTTTCATACCTGGGAAAGCTGCTGAAAGAGCAGAAAGCTCCCTGTGAATGAAGCATAGAAATGGGAAAACAGAGCACAAGACAAGCAGGGCTTGGTGAGAGATGTGGATCAGTAACTGAAGAAGGACTAGCTACAAGAAGGCCTGAAGGTAGAGAGGGGACTCTGGACTGTGGTGTGGTGGAGACAGGGATGGTAGCAAAGAGCAGCAACGGAGCTTGGACAACACATAAGGAAGCTGCTGTGTTCTCCACAATAAATCAGGCTATGGGGAAGGTCCAGCTACTTCTCAGCAGGAATCAATACTCCAAGATAGTCTCTGGGTGATAACAAGATTTTTGCACTTTGTCTCGCTCTCGTGCTGGGTCTTTCCCCAGGAGGTGTTTCCTGGAGGAGTCTGGCTTCTAGCACTAGTAGCACGGGGCTGGAGGCGGTTGTTTGCTTTGTTCTGTAGCCATACCTAATCCATTGCCTGTGCCATTCACCACTAAGTTCAATGCCAGCAGTTTGAAGAAATGCTAAAAAAACCACCCCACACACCTTCAAACACGTCTCACATAGCTAAGCACAGTGGAATGAATCATAAACCACATTCCCTCAACAGATGAGGAAACACAGGGAAACAAAAACATCAAGCGCAGCAAGGAAGCAAGGTACTGGTTTGTGGCCCTGCCCCTCAAGGTTTGTTTGGGAAGTTAATAAAAATATGTTGACGTTCTTTCTTGTTAAACAAGGTGACTTATTTACAATAAATTCAACCACCCAGGGCTAAAAATGAATGCTAGATCTCAGAGGGAATTGAGGAACTTCCTCTTCTCTGGGGAAAAGGGGGTGAATCTCTTGTTTCTGATATGGCCTAGACCCCATTTCTGAGATGGGTATGAGCAGGAGGGCAAGTACTGGTCCCAGTGGAACCTTAGCCCTTGGAGACCATTAATAGCCCATATGGGCAAAAGGCTTTAACAAAAATGATTTAGAGTTACTGGGTAAATGTCCAGGGGGAAGATGCTGAGAGAAGAAACAAGCTCTGTACCATGAGCAATGTCCATGCTGTAAACATCCCGAGGAGCAGGGACTTGGGTACAGTAAGAGCAGGCACAGGCTCCTGAATCCTTCTGATTCCAGAGGAGATTGGACATCAGCCGGGTAGGATGCCACTGACATCAAGATCCACCCAGAGAGCAGGAGCCCTCTCTCCAAAGGCTCCCAAACTCTTTGGGTTTTACTGTCCAAATAAAATGCATAGGCAGACAGAAAACATGTTGTGAGTCCAGTGATAACCTGAGTAGCTGCAGCATCCAGGTTTCTCCTTCTTCTGGCAGCACCAGGTGCCTGGAGATCTTGCCCAATGTCACCAGAAAGGCCTCAGACAGCACAACAGTTCCTTGTTCAGTGGTCTTCCCAGAAACATGGAGAGCCCAGCAGTGAAGTCTCCCAGGAATGTTTTCTTCCTTGTTTAATCTCATCTGGAGTACATAGAGGTGTGACATTCTTGCCCTTCTCTGCTCTCCTCTAAAGGAGGGAAAAGATTAACCAAACGTCATGTACAGTAACCATCAGGGTGGATTGTGGCAGTGCTAATCTGTGCTCCAAGCCAAGTGGATGTCAAGAGCCAAAAGCACCTTGTAACATAAAATTCCTGAAGAAAGTAACCAGAGGTTGCTCCGAAATTAAGCAACATGGATAAACCCTGGTGCCACGTTAAGTGTGGATGATTGCTGCACAAAACTTCCATCCCTGAAGCATCAGGACTTGGCAAAAACAGGTTTTGGGGCAAAATAAACTCCTTTCCCAAGGCTGTGGATCTTCTAAAACCAGGTATTTATGTGCTTCTTGCTAGCTGGCCAAACTGCTGATGACTTGAGGAGTACCTCTGCCAAAGGGAGGGAGCAACCCAGGGAGATCACAAAACCATTGCCCACCCTGAAACCTTCATCCACAAAGGAAATACGGTTCCCATTTTGTCCCTCTCTTGTCCACTGTTAAACGGCCATTCCCATTTATAAGCCTGGGATGATGTCCTAAGGACAGGAATGGCCTGGCCTCCATACCTTGCATAAAAGTAATGCTCTGTCTCCTCTACATCCTAATATAAACACCTTAGAAAAAAAAAGTAATCATTACATGGAACAAATGCATAATGAAGCCAGTATGTGAGAGTTCAGCAGCCTCTCACCTCCAGAGGTGTCTAGAGAAGAATGGGAAGACGAGGAACATTCCACCCTTCCACATCTTACCCTTGAAGAAGTTCTTCCCCTTTCCAGTCAACCCCAAATGTTCTCCTCTTCTCCTGCAAGGCCTTCTCCTCTATTTCCTCTCAACTCTTTTGCCCCTTTGGGGTCTTGTACAGAGTCACAAGCAGCTCTGTT
Organism: Ceryle rudis; assembly: GCA_033439905.1. Lineage (NCBI taxonomy): Eukaryota > Metazoa > Chordata > Aves > Coraciiformes > Cerylidae > Ceryle > Ceryle rudis. Next base: position 8,343 of record JAAGNO010015277.1, read on the forward strand.
CCTTGCACTCAAGGCTAACACCCACACAGTAAACATGTCTCCTTGCAATCATCCACTCCCTCATTCTGCACTCCAGCCAGATTTCTCTTTTGGCTTGCTCTTTTGGTTCCTCCTGGTTTTTTTTATCACCTACAAGCATTGGGCAGGCTTCAGGTCTCCTCTGAGAGAGCTATGGAGTCCCCAGACCTCAGTGTCTCTTTTATGCTCCACAACATGGCTGAGGTCTACAAAAATCCCTCTGCTGTTTCAGCCTTGGGTGGTTCTTTACCAGTCTGTAGGGACCATTGAAATTTTCTCCATCCAAGTGTTGTTACAACAGTGTCATTTTGGACAGTCTTGGAGTATCTCCAGTTTTTGGAAACCATCATGATAAGTTGTTCTTACGTTCCTAGAGTTCCCACATTCTTCCCTGGACACCTCTGGAGGTAAGAAGCTGCTGAACTCTCACATACTGGCTTCATTATGCATATGTTCCATCTAATGAAGACTTTTTTTCTGAGGTGGTTTGTATTAGGAGTTAGAGGGCACTGTGCATTACATTTATGAAAGGTATGTAAGATTTGCATATTCACTCTTGCACTGTGAGCAGCAGGAATGATCTGGAGCATCCTTTTGAGGCCAGATAACTAAGAGCTGGGTGTGGTTGGAAAGGCATGCTGGGCTTGGCATGACCAGGCCACTGGCCACATTCCTTCAGAAATGCAATGGAAAAGCAACTGCTGAAGAAGGAGGCTGAGCATGGAAAGCTGCTTTGAGTTGAGCTGTTTCAAAAGCCCAGCACACCAAGGATGGCTGAACTGACCTGCACATGTGTGGTGATACATCCTACTCCAAAACTTGCTCTGGAGACCAGTCTTGCAGCTCATCTGCAAGGCTCAGCCCTGTGTGATTTGCTCGTTCTAATTTTACACATCATGTTCCTTTTGGAAAGCGGTGACTGGTCAGCTCCTTCCCCAGGGTGCAGCTGAGCTCAGATGGAGGAAGCCCAGGAGTAATGGCCACAACCAGGAGATGGGAAGCTGCAGCTCCAGAAGAAGCTGCAAGGATGAGCAGGGAGCAGGCATTGGGTAAGACCAATGGCTTCACACAGAGTTGAACTTGAAGCTGTGGTACTGACTAAACCAATTCTGGAAGCAAGGAGACCTGCAAGGATATGATACTGGAGAGATATTTTCATAAACTTCTTGTTTTTCTATTCCAGCCTTGCTACTTTGAGTTTCATTTAGTTGGGAAGTGACCTGTTCTAGTTTATACCTGGGTTTGTTATGCTAGAAGTCTATGTCGGGTGTTGGAAAGTCTGAGATCCATGCCAAGGGTTTGGCTGAGTCAGGGTCTCAACATGTGCTGGCAAGAAATAGAAGCCCAGGGCCAAGAAAGAAACAGGATGATGCCTTGAGAAACACCACCAAGGCTACATGGGACTTGATTGGTGGATTTCATGACACAGGACAGCATCTGCTCTTTTAACCCTTGGCAGATGGACATCCTTTTACACCCCTGGGCTAAGACGAGAGGAGACCAGGAAGGTGTCAACTCTGGCCCTAACTTGCAGGCTATAGATAATTAATTGGTCTTTAAGATGATGAGTATGGCCTGTTCTTCTTTCTAACATACCACTTGGCTTACATGTGAGAGTTCAGAATTGACTCACTCCTGCTTTTTCTTCTCTTCTGAAGCAGTGACCACACTGGAAACTGCTGGTCCTATTAGAGGAGCTGGTTTGTAATTGAATGCCACTCCCGTCTCTTGCAAGGTAGTGCTCTCCCCCTGCAGAGTCCATCGCTTCTGTTTATCACCATCACATCTGTGTGCCCCAGCAAAGCAACTACCAGTTGTTTCTCACATGAATATTGATGGAACTGGGGTGCATGAAGAAGAGTGTGGTCAGCAGGTAGAGGGAGGTTCTCCTCCCCTTCTACTCTGCCCTGGTGAGGCCACATCTGAAGTACTGAAGTCCTGTTCTGTGCTCTCCAGTTCAAGAAGGACAGGGAACTGCTGGAGAGGATACAGTAAAGGGCTACAAAGATGACTAGGGGAGTAGAACATCTCTCTTATGAGGAAAAGCTGAGGGACTTGGGCCTTTTTAGTCTGGAGAAGACTGAGGGGGATCCTTTCGATGTTTATAAATACTTCAAGAGTGGGTGTCAGAAGGATGGGACTAATCTTTTTTCAGTGGTCCCCAGTGACAGGGCAAGAGGTAACAGATATAAACTTGAATATAGGAAGTTCCATCGGAACATGAGGAGGAACTTCTTTACTTTGAGGGTGACTGAGCACTGGAACAGGCTGCCCAGAGAAGTGGTGGAATCTCCATCTCTAGAGACATTCAAAAGCCACCTGGACGTGTTTCTGCATGACCTGCTGTAGGTGAATGTGCCTTGGCAAGGGTGTTGGACTAGATGATTTCCAGAGGTCCCTTCTAGCCCCCATCATCCTGTGATTCTGTAAGTCTGTGGACGCAGCTCTCAAAAAGCTGGTCATTGCTAACACACTGGCAGCTCCCTATGAAGTCTGAGCCGCTGGGTGTCTTTTGTTTACCCACTCACCACTTACTCCACAAAACTTACTTGACAGAGCCCTTCAGCTCTTGCCCATAGTTTGCATTGCCAACCCATTTTGGCAGGGTCACACCACTCCTTCCCAAGACCTGCTCATTTCTGCACACAGGTATTCTTACGATGTCAGCCATGACCGCCCCTGATGACAGCTCAGGGGAGAGAATTTATTTTCCTGACGTTTTTGTCATTATGGCTCTCAGTTTTTTTCTAAAGACTGGTTAAAAGGGAACTTCAGGTTCCTTTGGACTGGGTCATTAGCAGTGGCTTTGCACTGCCAGTGGTGTGCTAAGTAGCCTCAAGAGGTTGGGAAAACCTTTATATTCAAAACTTCTTAATGCAGTTCAGAAATGGAACAGCAAGTATGACATCACTGATTTGCTTATTTTCAAGCACAAGCTTGTTTCTCTCAATTACACATTTCTCTGTAAGGTCTTTTAGAATGGCATAAAAGCTGTTAATATATTAAAGGTAGAGGAATTTTAAGTCTAATTTTAGTCTTGAGTACAGAATGATTCAAATCTTATTTGTCCTCCAAAGCCTTCAAGATGTCAGCAGTGGCTCCTTCTATGCAGTAATTCTGACATTTAGCTTTAAAAGCCTACGGTGAGCCTCTGAAGGTGTTGTAGCTTCTGTTTTTCTAGTGTTGCTCTCCCAGCCCTTCCAGAAACCCATTTAGTTGAGATGCCCGCATAGCCATCACCAGCTGAGGGGTGGGAGAAGAATTCAACAGGATGCTGAAGATGGTTTCACAGGTGTTTGTTACCACAGGACCTGGCATTCAACAGGACAATGCTTTGTTTTCTGTCTGGGGCTTTGGCAGAGTTTTTTATACACTGGTGTTTGTTGGCTGAGCCTTGGGGCAATTCTGTAGTTAGCAGAATTTTCTCTACCAGCTTCTCTGGCAAGAAGTCCTGCAGGATTAGTGTGATTGGCACATGTAGAGACTCCATGTCCCAGGCACCATCTGGAGCACTTCTGACACCCATGATAGCTCCTAGCTGAAGTCCATATTGACATGGATGTAACCAGGATTGTGTTTCTTAACTGGCAAACAGCTGACGGGGAAGGGGAACCATGTGGTTTTGGAGGAGCAAGGCCAGAGAGAACCTCAGGATGCAAAAGAGTTGCTCAGTTGGAAGAAAATGGTTTCTCAGAGCTGTGAATCATGCCAGGACCCTCCCTCACTGCTGGAATACTCCAGAACACTTCAGCTGAGGAAGAGGAGGGGATCCTTGCATTGCTGCAGGCAAGGATGACTCAAAGGGAAGGGTATGGTGTGGCTCTATGGGTGGAGGAGGGTGCTCCTTTCCAAGAAGGCAGCAGAAATATTTTTTTGTTGCTACTGTGAGCTGGTCTGAGTTGTCTGTTGTTCTGATTGGCCTGAAGTGGGAAGGTTGCTTTGAGACACCTAAAGAGCAAGGTGGTGGTGAGGAGGCAGCACCAACTGAGCAGATATCTGCCGTTCCCCATCACCATCCAAATGCTTAGTCTCTGTCAGGTCCCACCTCCTCTAGTCCCCACGGCTCTTCTAAAATCTGTTCCTGCAGGTTGCCACTGATGAACATCTCCAGGGCAGAGCTTTTACTCTGGTGCTTGATCATCACCCAGGAGGGTTGTTTCTGACCTGCTGCATCGAGTAAGGAGCAGTGAGAACAGAGCAAGGGACAGAGTGAGTCACAGAGACGTAGTGAATTACCTGCAGCAGTCTGAGAGTGCTCATCTGTGGCAAATGAAACCCCATCCTTCAGTTTTGTATTTTTTCCACACTGGAAAATATCTAAAGTGGCCACTTCTGTGTAAGTCGAGCATGACCTAGGTCCTGTGCAATATGCCTGACTCACCAGCTCAGATTCTGCTCTCTGCTGGAAATCTTCATGCAGTTATTAAGAGAAATTGGTTCTAAACACATAATGGCCCGGACAGGGACTTTTGTCCTAAAATGAGGAAAATATTCTGTGTATTTGGTTTTATTTTCCCATATTCATCTTCTTATAAGATCATTTTCAATGACCTTTAGAAATCTGTCCAAAATAATCCGTGGGAGGGAGGGGTACAGACAAAGGGGCACAGAACAGCACTTTCAGTCTCTGGAGGTGAGCGCGTGCAATTCTCTAGCCCCACAGTCTTCAGAGGGCAGGTTGGGTTTGCCCATGTTTACTCTAAGGCTCTGCTTGGAGCTGCGCTGGTATTTCTGTGGGCAAGTCAGGATACCTCAAGGTACACCTCTGTAAGTAGAAACAAAGATTGTCAAATGCTTTCTTTACACCAGTTGCATTTCTGAGGAGTGTCTCTTTGACATCCCCTTGAGATGTCCTTGACATCCTTGACATGGAGCTGGTTTCCTCCCTCTATTCTTTCTGGTATGGTTTTGTGGACCATCTTGTCCAATGAAGGGCATGCATCCTTGCTCCATTATCTCAGGAAAGCAGATGTTTTCTCATCTACTTCCTCTCCTTCATCACAGGCTCTGGAGATGGTGTTTCTCACTAGTTTTGGGCAGTGCTCTATCACTTGGGTTTTTTACTGCGACTGTCCCAAAATGGTGCCTTGCATCCTGCCTTGTCCATGCAAGAATGTTATACTGGCAGGAAGAAACATGAATGTAAATGGAAGTAGCTATAACAATATAATTTCCCACAGTCCACTGCAAAAAGTGTTAGATATCGTGCCTTAGGAATGTTTTTAGCCTGAACAACTCAGTTCAACTCTTCCCTTTCTCATCTTGACTTTGGCCTTTTCCTCTCTTTTGGAGCTGTGAATGCTTCAGATCTAACATTCATGCCTAAGACTTTGCCCAGAAACAAAAGGTCCACAGGTCTGACTCTCCCTGCTTAGAAAAGCATGAGAAAACCCATCTTGGTTTTTCCAGGGCTCACACAACACCATCTTCTGTGACTGTCACCAGTGTTTGCTTCCACCATCTAGTTCAGGAACCTCCCATGCATTGCAGCTTTACTCTGATCTGTCACCCAAACACACAGCTCTGGGAGATCGCCTTTCTCTTAACCACAACATAGTTTCTTTAGACACCCAAGGTTTATTTACTGGCTTTGGATTTATGTGTGTTTGCAATAATCTTTTTTAAAGAATATGAACAATTTAGAAAGCTATTAGCTTCCAGTTTGCTCTCACATAGTACTTTTCTTAAGGGTAGGGTGTGATGAGAAGCAAATGCCAAGACGTGCTTGAACGCTGAGAAATGCTTAAACCCTCTGGAAAACATTGGCTGCGTTCAGCAGGTATAACAAATGTAATACCTAGAACAATAGGCACTTTTTTTGTTCTGACCTCGAAGCGTACTTTTTTTTTTTTAAGCAAAAATCTGTTCACCCACATATACTAACTGATAAATGGCTTCCTACTGAATGTGGCCAGAGAGACCTGCTTAGCCAGAGTCTCCCATGCAACATTCCCCTAAATTGCAAGAATCAGAGAAAGTTTGAGGGTTGAGGGAACTCTGGAGTCCTCGGTCCATGAGGTGCACTCTGAAGGTCTCCAAGGATGGAGATACCACTTCTCTGTCCAGCAGCTCCACTGCTATCAATGTGATTTTTTTTTTTCCTTGCATCCAATGGGAATTCCCACCCCCAAGTGGGGTGGTCAGTTGTTCCCCAGCCACAGGAGCTCTCCGTCATGAATAAAAAATAATTATATTAAACTGTTAAATGTTAAGAAAGGATTTTTAGCCTTAGTTAAATACTAAAATAGTTTCTAAGGTGCCACTGACAGAATTCTTTTACTTATTTTGGCTATAAGCTTTCTGGCTGTTTAATAAAGCCAAGTACATCCCATGAACTCTTCCTGTCCTTATAAGCAGCTTCTAAACAGGTATTTTATATGCCCAGCATTTTGCAAATAATTCCTTTCCCTTTTCCATCCTTTATATGTCCCCTGGCCACCTTTAACTGTTCTTCTACAGCTTCCCAATCACACCAATTATCTCAGACGTATTCTACGCCTCCATAAGTCATTGGTGATACTACTTGCTGTCCTGCCAGCCAGCGATTTGTCACAGAATGAGTGGTTTAATCGCTTAAAGAACCACCATCAAAGGTATCAGCAGAAGTGGGTTTACTATGGATTTGTAAAGTGTGACTTCAAGGTTCAATGACAAGGTTCATACTGTTATTTGCTATGTGGAAGAAACGTTCAAAGGAAAGTCAAGTTAGAATTGAGCTGTAATGATTTACATAAGAGACTGGAGACACAAAAGGCTAAGGTAGACCCTACTGTTGAGTCACGAGGTTCAGAGTGGACTCCTGATGGAGCTTAGGTGTGGCCAGGTCCAGTCTTAGTCTTCCACTTGGTTAATGATTTATGTCTAATGGAAGAACTACAAGGAGTAAGGAAACTTCCCCTTGAGTTCAGAGTGGACCACCCTTGCTTTCTGAACTCCTTCTCAGACAGGAGTCTGTGTGTGGCTGGATCCATACTTAATCCCAGGCTTGATTAATGGTTTATGTCTAATGGAATTAGCTAAGTGAATTTAATTCGTTTTAATTCAGCATTTAATTCAGTCACTTACTGAGGATCTCTTAGGAGCACGGTGTCTCAGCCTTGGGTAGGGAAAGATCTCTTAGTCCCAGGTAAGGAATCTCAACACCTGAGAGGCGTCCCAGTTCTAGGGGAGACTCACCTGGTATGCAGCCCAGCTGCAATTTGGAGACAGATCAGATTGGACTCATCAAAAGATCTGTTGTTGGGAAAAGATCTTATTGCTTCAAGGAGCAATCTTGCGAGGAGGTCCAGCTTGATGGGAGATCACTGCTGTGCAGCCACACGGCCATGCAGGGAGAACTCAGAGGAGGCTCACTTAGCTGGTCATATTTATGGGAGAAAGTGGTTGGCTTGTCAACAAATCACATACAACAGGAGATGTATGCACTAGGCTCTGTGTAGCCACAACTGTCTTTGTTCATTGATAAATGAGTCTTGAAAGAAACAGCCACTATTTATGTGTTAATTGTGTGATGGGTGTTCCAACCTCCTATGCGTCGATGTTCACTGGGTCACTCTGGTGCTTTGTGGGTTTCCTAGAGGAGGTTTTGGCCCAGCTACAGCTCAGGTCTTTACCTCCATTGGAGCTTGTACCAAACTACTGTTAGTTTGGTTAAGAGGGTCAAGTGCATCTGTCATGGTAAATGCTTCCTCCATGAAGGGCAACTCTGTACTACATCTGGAGAAGCAGCACTAAGTATCATGGTCTGGACCTGTATGCACAGGTTTTCCCCTACTGCCTTGAGGAAACATCCAGAAAAGCTGTTTTCAGGAGGACCTTGCTGGAACATTTGTTACCAGTATCCATCATTCCCAGGCTGGAAACACCCAACAGGCCGTAGCATGCACTGAGGCTTTGCTCGTGACCCCAGCACAAGTCCCAAAAGCTGGCGGGTCCCATGAGAGCCTTTCAGATGAGACCCTGTTTGCCTTCTGGTGGTGCTGGCAGATTTCCCAAGAAGCTCCAGCACATGCTGCGTGAGCTCTGTTGGTGGTGGACAGGAGGCTGTCTTTGCTATCTTTGGCAGCAGAGAAGGTAAAGCCCCTGCAGAGGACATCAAGTACCCACCTCACCAAGAGAACATGAGGGAGACCATGCTGTCACCCACAGACCACTGAGCAATGAACTCAATCCTCAGCAGGATGCCAAGGTCAGCAAGAGGACAAAGGGCAGATGAAAATACACTGGTTATGGTGCCAGCATGCCCTGAATGCCAGTAATGGCTGCACCAGCCATTCAGCTTTGACACACTGGGCAAACCACCATCCTCCCTTTGCCTGTTGAAATGCCTGTCCTGGGTGAGCAGTATGGAGATCTGGTCCCCAGGAGAGTGTCACGAGCTCCCACTCACTCCTGTGACCCAGAGGAGGATGAAAGGAGTGTGTCAGTCACAATGTAGCCCAGTGGATGGAGCCCACCAGGTGGAGCCCAGCAGATGGAACCTACCAGCTGGAGCCCAGTGAATGAAGACCATCAGACGAAGCATGCTCAGTCTGCCATGACTAGAGAGCGTGGGAAATGGAGGCAAGGGGAGAGCTGTGGATTCCCATAGCATGACAAGTGCCCTGGAAACTCTAATCCATCTGTATCACAGAGGAAAAGCTGGGATTTCTTTCCTTTTGAGTGCCCCAGACCAAGGGAGAAGATATTTTAGATGAATTTGGAGACACTTCTAGGTTTTTATCAGGGGCTGGTGTTACCCTGTCTCAGGCACCTGTTTCTTTCCTCTTGGTCTCCTGACCAGCAGTTATACAGTCTGTGCCAATCTGAGATCCACCATAGTCCAGTGGTGGCCTCTGTGCCCTCCAGGCATCCTTCCTGACCTGATCTCCTAGTGCCATCTGCCGTCTACCCCAGCACCATCACAGGATGGTGGTGATGCTCCTCGACATTGCAATCTTCAGCCTCACTTGCAAACAGAGCTGGTCCAGGTAGCCCCCCTCAGCTGAGTAAAGAGGTGGATGTGTCATCCCATAAGACTGTTCTTTTTTCTTCCTCTTTTTTTTTTTTTTTTTTTTTTTTTTAGTTAAATGCGTAATACCAGAAGCGTTGCACTGGGAGAGGCACTCAGAAGAGGGACATCTCCAGCCTCAGACATTGCTCAGGCTCAGTCAGACCAAGCCATGACTGGCCTGAGTCAGTGCTGGTGACCGTCTCACCACACCCAGTTGGGCTATGGACAACTTCCCCCCACAGACACCCCCCAGCAAGCCCCCTGAGATTCAGGCAACAATGCTAAAAGCTGACCAGAAAACAGAAAGATTTTCCTCTTTTAACCTAATACAGTGATTCTTTGTCTGAAGCACCTGAGGGGGAAAGGAAGGTGCAGAACAAAATCTACACGTTTTCTCCACTGTCCCAAGCTGCAATCTCCTGTGAAGCTCCTACTTGGGAAAGTGTCCTGGTTTCATGTGCTCAGGTCTCGGATGCCACCTCCTGGCTTTCCCTCTGTACTGTGTATCTTGTGAATGCTGTGATGTGACGCAGACCGGGAGGACCGGCCCCATCATGCTGTCAGAAATAACAAAGCCATGTAAATCCTTACTGGTTCAGAGCAGCTTTTAGTCTTTGAGGGTGTGACCCAATCCCACATATCTTTGACTCGGGATGGCGGTAACTCCTCTAAGAACCGTCCAGCCACCCCTTTGCCATTACAGTTAAAGGCTTTTGTGCAGGATCTCATCTCAGCAGCAGCTTGAACTCCCAAGGCCTCTCTGGACTGTGATCCATTGCTTTGGGAGTGGGCCCTGGTACCTCCCGTCTCTCACCAGCAGTTATTGCACAGGGTGTGATTTGTCCTTACAAACTCATATAGCCTCTGTGTGGTCTGTTACGTATCACCTGAGTCTTTCCACACCCACTGTTTGGGGCACTGGGCTGTCATTTCCATGTCCCTACAGACTTCTGTATAAGTTGGGGAATAATTTAATGAGTGGCTGGAAAAGGTATTTTTGGAGCTTGGTCTCCATCATTTCCTAGATCTTTAGAATCATAGAATGTTTTGTGTGGGAATTGACCTCTCAAGCTCATCCAGTCCAACCCCCCATGCACTGAGCAGGGAAATCTGCAACTAGAGCAGGTTGCCCAGAGCCCCGTCCAACCTCACCTGGAATGGTTCCAGGCATTGACCACCTCTTTGGGCAACCTGGCTCAGGGTCTCACCACCATCAGTATCAAAAATGTTGTCGTCCTCTTCAGTTTAAATTTTGCTCTTTTAGTTTAAACCACCACCTTTTGCCCTATTCCAACAGGCCCTGCTCAAAAGTCTGTCCCCATCTTTCTGACAGGCCCCTTGAAGTGCTGAAAGGCCACAAGAAGGTCTCTCCAGAGCCTTCTCTTCTCCAGGCTGAACAACCCCAACTCTCTCAGCCTGGCCTCCCAGCAGAGGGGTTCCAGCCCTCCCATCATTGCTGTGGCCTCCTCTGGTCCTGCTCCAACAGGTCCCTGTCTCTCCTGTGCTGAGCACTCCAGAGCTGGACCCAGCACTGCAGGGGGGTCTCTCCAGAGCAGAGCAGAGAGGCAGGATCCCCTCCCTTGACCCGCTGCCCATGCTAATGGGAATGCAGCCCAGGGTGCTATTAGCTTCTGGACTGTGAGCTCATGGTGACAGCTTATGTCCAGCTTCTCACCCCTCAACACCCCCAACTCCGTCTCCTCAGGGCTGCTCTCGATCCCTTCATCCTCCAGCCTGCATTGATAGCTTGTTGAACCTCATAAGGTTCACAAAGGCCTACTTCTCCTGCCTTCCTGATGATGTATCACAGGATGTATCTCCCTGGCCTGGGTAAACCAGACAAGCCAGCCTCTTACAGAGGTGTGCTGCCACGCTCATCCACCATCAAAAAGCTTGACTGTTTTATTTGCACACATGCCGCAGCTAGGCTGGGGCTCCATAGAGCTAGTACACTTGATACTCTCTGTCTGCAGCAAATTCCTCCTCATCCCCATGGGGCTGGAGCACGCATATTTGCCAGGGATATCCCAGCAACATTCCATGAGCTGCAACTTCTTGGAAGTCAGATAGTAGCTGCTAAAGCCTGATGCAGCATGGATCTGGGGCTATCTGAGACATCTCCTTATGGTTGTTACTGTTGTTGTCAGCCCGATGGAAAAACAACTGGGAGGACGTCAGTGGTCTTCAAAATGATTTTCACTGTGAAAGCCTTCAGCTTGATTGAGGAGAGATGTCATGGGGGAAGGAGATGTTGAAAGATGCTCTTATCCCTGTGCTGCTGGTGCAGACCAGCAGATGAAAGTTGCTGGGGTTCAAAGGAGCCATTTTTGTCCTTTGCAGAAGCTCTTTAAATCACTCTTCATCATGTTTGCTGTAGACATGGGCTGAAGGCATCACATCATGCAACCTGCATGACCAAGCTGCATCTGGCTACCATTAATCATAAGTGAAGATGTGCAGGACCACATCAGTGCTGTGAGGTGCTACTAACCTTGGAGACAGGACCTGGTTTCATGACCAGCAGGTCCCTGGATACATGCAGGTATTAAAGAACCTGCCTCCTTTCCTGCATCTGTGGTTTCAAGCAAGGACCCAGTTTTGCATCTGGCCTCACTGGAGATGCCCCAGCCTGCTGCAAGCCCACGTCTCATCAGCTCCAAGGGGGGCCCAACCCAGGCCCATAGCAGCTTGTCCAGTGTGGCTGTACCAAGAGGCCTTTTTGCATCAGAACAGCCGGATTTTCTATTTCCAAAGTGCTCCTGGACCACATGCCATGGCAGAGCACAGTGCTTTCAGGAGAAAATGCTCCAAAAGCTCCCTGATTGTTTTTTGTCCTACCTTCAAAACAAGGAAAGAACAGGGAGAGTTCCCAGTAGAATGTCAAATGAAAGTGTCCCCAAAACAGCCTTTTTTCCTATCCTTCATTTCTATCCCAAAAGTCTTCTCTTCTGTGGCCACTTCTATGGCCCCTGCCCCACAGGTCGAGGCAGCACCCAGGAGCAAAGGACCCATGTGCCAGCAACTTGGTGATGCCATCAGGCTGTGCCCCATGCAGAGCTGCTTTCCATCCTGGAGCTCCATCCCACCCACAGACCCAAGGACATTCCTTGTCCCCAGCTCATTGCCCAGAGAGCATCCCTTGGAGCAGGACACAAGCAGGAGCAGCGTGGGATGGGGAAGGAGCATCATGCACATGGGTGAGTGGACACGGAGCGCACATGTACGCGCACACGCTAGCGTCGTGCTCGCGCCAGCTGGGGAGGGGGACGCCTGGGGACCCTCGGAGCAGACGTGACCTACTTTAGCTCTGAGGCGAGCTGTGTTGCGCGGGTCCCAGTGTAAAAGCTTAATAGAGCCAGGCGTAAATTATTCATTGCCTGGGCTGTGTTAATGCATGTGCTAAAGGCTTTTCTGAAAAAAAAAAAAAAAAAAGAAAACCCCCTCTCCTTTATCATTTAAAGCCTTGCACGCTCCCATCGCCAGGCCCCGACTGCTCTCCGGGGTGTTTCTGCTTAGGTGAGCAGAGCTGTGAGATGCGGACAGACCCAGCCAGAGTCAGGATTCGGGCAGGGGCTGGGATGCAGGCAGGGGGTGTGATACAGGCAGAGCTGGGATGCAGGCAGGGGGTGTGATACAGGCAGAGCTGTAATACAGGCAGAGCTGTGACGCAGGCAGGGGGTGTGATACAGGCAGAGCTGGGATGCAGGCAGGAGCCAGCTTTGCCTGGACTACGGACAGGGGCATCCCATTGGGAAGGGGCTGGCAGCATTGCTCTGGCTCCAGCAGCCCTACAGCGAGTCACTTCCCGGAGCAGCCGAGATCAGCCAAACCCGTTCCCAGGCACACTGGCCAACAAGGCTATTTTTAGACCTGTCTTTTGCTTTTTCTTATTATTTCCCCCCTCCCCCCCACTCCTCGCCTTTGCTTAGCACTGCCCTTGAAGCCCTGGGGAGAAAGGAAAACACTGATCCCGAGGACAGGAAACTGTATGGGAGGGCTTTAGGAGCACCCCATGGTAGGGACTTGCTGAGCCAAGGCCCAGTGAGAAGACCCCCCCAGGACACCCCCTGGGTGCTGCCTCCAGTGATCCCACCATAACATCCTGCCCTACTTTCATCCCACCCTGCTCTGGTTGAGGGCTGCAGCTCCCAGCACTGTTTTGGCAGGTAGAGATAAGGTGACAAAGAGATGTCTGCAGCCCCAGCCAGGGCGTCCTGCAGGAGAGGAGGAGCTGGGCAGGCGCTGGACAATGCCGCAGCTTGCAGAGGACGTTTGCCTTCTATGGACATCTCTCCTTGCTGCAGGAACAGTGCTGGCACAGAGGAGAGGCCCTCAACCGCTGCAGACAGTGGAGGGAAGAACAAAAACACCCCAAAAAAAGCTCACAGTTCCCTCTCTTAGGCCTCCAGCAGAGCTCAACCTCAACAGCCCCTTCAACAGATGCCCATGGAGGCAAGGACTTGCCCTTGCTATGGGCCTCAGGAGCACCCCAGCTGCCATCCCTTCCAGGCAGGGCTGGGAAGTCCCAGCCTGCAGCATCCCCAACCCAGCCCCAGAAGAAAACACCACAGACCACAGAAAAAGAGTCACAGCAGCCTCTGGGTATATTTTTTGTTGTTGTCATTGGGTTTTTTTGTTTGGTTTTTTTTTTTTTTAGTTGCATTTCATATATTATCCAGTTTCACATTCTCATAGGATCAGCAAGTATATAGCAACTCATTCTCAAATCTTTTAATACAAGCGAAACAGCCATGGTCATATGATACTTAAAGCACTTCAATACCAAGCAAGAAGATGCTAAAACAAAAATTGCACAATTTCTTGTTTACTATGCCTGACTGAATCATTGTTACAGAAGACAACTCTTCTCTTTCAAGCTTTTAACTAAACATTAACTTATCTTACAGGATTACAATTTCTCTTTAATAATAATAATTAATTGCACACAAACACACAAGAAACTCTTTATGATGCATAAATATTTCCTTATTACACATGGTACAAAAATACTCGTAAATTTTTTTTGTTCGGTATTCCCATAAGGATGGATGATTATTTGGCAGGACTGGATGCACTCCAATCAGAAGGATGGAAAAAAAAAATTGAAAAAAAGGATTAGATTTTATAGCTGTTCTATATATAAAGTCTGAAGGAAAAAAATAATAATAATAAAAAAATAACCCTGACTTTAAAACCAGAGAAGAATGGATGAGAACAGAAACCCAGTGCATCACATGTGAAGAAAAAAAATGTTTCAATTTTTTCTGGTCAGAGTGGGAGGGGGAGAGCAGAGGTGGGAGAAAGGGTAAGACAAGGACAGTTATTATTTCTCAAAGCCAAGTCTTCTCCAAAGAAAGATGAAAACCTTGGTGGATCAATCTGTTGGGCCAAGACCTGTTGCTAACGGTTACACAAATGCTAGAACAAACAAACTTACACTCACACATACACAAGTTAAGTGTTTTAATTCATGCCAGAAAACATGCAAAACCCATTTGCCTTTCATTTCCTTCAGCTGAGCTGCCGGGGCAGGGCGAGCCCAGGGAAGACCAGGACTGAGCTCCCCCCCTCCCCGGCTGGGTTTCGGCACAGCCGGACAGTGAAGCTCAGTTGGGGAGGATGTCCTGGACATGGAGGGATGGAGGGAGGGATGGAGGCAGCGCACAGCCCATGGTGGGGACCGCAGCAGCTTCACAGTCCAGGGATAGGGGGAATGTTGACAGTTCCAGGGAGGGGAGCACACAGGGGCCGGGCGCCTTGTCCGCTGGCCACAAACCAAACCAAGAGGAGTCCAAGTGATCATCCCTGGCACATCCTTCTGCGGAGAGGCAGGGAGGAGGAACACAAACCAAGGAGAGATGCTGCGGGAGAGGAGCAGCAGTGAACCAGGATGGCTGGACCCTGCTCCTCAAGTGGCACCCCTTAGCCCTTTATCCACCCCAGGGCTTGGTGGGGCTCTGAGCAGTTTGGATTTGCTCCTATCACCCATCAATGAAACCCAGCTGCATCCTTGGGTGGATGAGACCCAGCTGCCATCCCTCCTCCCCATAAGAGCCCAAGGACAAGCAAGACAAGGACCCAGCTCCCAGAGTAATTAATTACTTACTAAGAAACTAACAAAACTGACGAGACTTCCATCCTTGCTGGGTAGCTTCGGAGGGAGGATACCAGCGCATCTGAAAAAGAAAGGCATGCCAGAGGTCCGTGATCCAGGATTATCTCAACCAGAGCCCAGACATTCAGCTTCTTCAGGCCATGTACAAGGTTCACCGAGTAAATATGTCTCCAGCATACAGAAGCTCCAAGGTGAGCCCCAAATACTGCCCAACCTGGGGCTGCACCATGCCCGTGCTACCCAGAGTGCCAGCCCCACACTAGCCAGCTCTTGTGGCTCATGCAGGGACAGGCTCAGGCTCACCAGGCACTGGGATCTGGACAGGTCCTCCCTGAAGGAGCCCAACAGGATCCCACACATCTAAGAAGGATCCTATCTCAGAGCTTGCCTCAACTTCTCAAATACTCTCTGCCTATTGGCATAACCAGAAGACAGCTCCAAATTCTCACCCGTGCCTGGCCCCGGCTCACTACAACATGCAGAACACCACCATTCAAGCCAGAAAAGCTCCTCACTGCCAAGCTATGAAATTTCCCACTGCAGAAGTGTGAGCAAGGAGGGGCTGGTCCCCTGCTCCAGCACACTCCCATTTCCCACACACCCTAAGTTTACATCTGTGCCCCCATTCACGCTCAGGCAGGGCAGAGGATGCTCACTTTTGTCATGAAGCACCCCAATGTGGTGGCCACTCTGCCCTCAGAAGGAGGCATCTCAAGACTACACATTTAAACCAGACAACTTCCCTGTGACAGACATGGGGTAAGAACTAGCTCATCCACCACAGAAGAGACATGTGAAGTTTTCCAAGCCACAACCCACCCATCAGAAGAGGCTCCAGAAAGACCACATAATGGAAATAAATTGGTAGAGCTTCAAACCCGCAAGACTTGGAGGTTTCCCTGGCAGGTTGCTGCTGCCACATCTACTGCTCAGGCCTGCTCCTTGCTGAGACAGGACTGCTGGATGGAGACCCAATGAGCAGACATGGGAACAGTAACTGAACGGACACCCCCCAGCCTGTCAGTCAATGCAGCAAAGCTGGCAATGTCCAGTAGAATAGCATCAGATGTCCAGATGCTCCCATTTGGTTTCAAGAACAGTATGTCAGGCTGGGCTGAGTTAGCAGCTCCATGCCCAAGAGCAGTGGAAGATGAGCCTGTGCCACTTGAGTGAGCACAGACCCAGGAGCAGCTAGCAGAGCTCAGTCCTGCTCCTGTTTGCAAAGGGTGGCCAGCCCCACTCTTCTCCCTCCCCAGCTGGTAGGAGGAGACCACAGCCACAGTCCTGACCAGCATCAAAAGCAGCAAGTACCTCCAGGACTCTGGATACCAAGCAGAATGATGAACTTTGTTCCAAGATGGGTAGAAAAGAGGCAGAAAACCACCTAGAGCCCAGAGTTGCTCCTGGCAAGGAGCATCCTGGCAAGGTTATTCCCTGGCCTGGACAAGCCTGGCTAGATGCTCCCCTCCCAAGCACATGCACCACTCTAGGGCCAGAGGGAAAACACAGTATTTCCAGACCAGTTCCAAACTCCTCCCACCGAGAGGGACATTTGGTTGAGGACACAGATTTTCTTGAAGCAATATCGCAGGTCAGCTGGGCCAAGGAAGAGCTGCAGCCAAAGCATCTGGTTTGGCTGAGGCTTTACAGCTCATGTACCCACTACAAGCTGTGCCCAGCAAGGGCAGTTCTGCAGCCTCTTGCTAGTGACAGGTCTCCCTGCAGGCTGTAGGCACGAGAGACACAATAAGAAACCACTCCAGGTTGAGATGATGGCCAGCAACAACAGGGAAACGGGAACTGGGTATTTTCTAGCTGCCCAGTAGGCAGCACACTGCCCAACTGGTACACTGGGTGACACATGCAATGCACATCTCCCTGCCAAGTGATCCAGGAGGAGAGATACAAGACCTGCATCTGCAACCCCAGCTGCACAAGACCTCCAGAAGCTGCACATAGGTCTTCAGGAGGGACAGAGCTGAAGACCAGAACACTCGGACTCAGTGACAGCCTTTGGATTGCTCTCCAAGCTACACAATGGCTCCCTTCAAATCCTACTCACTTCACCCCTTAAGGAGCAGAAGTCTGACACCCAATGGAGGTGCGAAGCCAGAAGCTTTGCATTTGCTCCTTCACACAGAGATACATGGCAAAGTGCCAAGGCCTTGATGCTGCAGCCTCCTTGCAGGAGCTGAAGGGGACAATAAAGCACACGCCTCCCAGAAAGCACTACTCTCTGCCAAGTCCTCCCTCCAACCAGCACAAGGGGTGGGATGCCAGTAACTGAACAGTCCCAGGCATGAGCTCAGGGACATCAAGTCCCTCTTCTGGTGATGGCTCCTACATCGAGGAGCCCTGCAAGTTTGCAGGGGCTGTGTCCTAGCAGGAGCCTCTCATCAGGTTAAAGCTGCTGGATCCCAGGCTCCTGTTGAGGCAGCAGCACCACACTTGAGGTAGCTGTCTGTAGCCAGGCACATTGGGCTGTTCCAACTCCTTGCCAGACACATTCAGAAAGCAAGTGGGTGCTTGTTGGCCCCACAGTTTGCCCCACGACACAGCAGCCAGGTGCATCCCAGTCAGTCCAGCAGAGGGAATCAAGGGCATGGACATTACCAAGACCCCCCTCCCCAGCAAGGGGTCCCATGTAGTGCCATGACCAAAGTGTATCTTGGTGCCATATGCACAATGCCTTCACTTCTCCTGTGAGAGACCCCAGCCCCCCATCACACTGCTCTGGGACACAGTTATCTCCTTGCACTGACACAGGCCAGGAGGGCTCACAGGCTGCAGCAGCATCACTGACACCTCACAGGGCCACCACAGCAGCTGCCAGCACAAGGACAGGGGTTACTTGCTCCCCTCCTGCCCTGTCACCAGGAGGTGCTTGCTCAGCAAAGATACATCTCCTCAGCAGCCAGCAGTCCTCCTCCCTGGCCAGTCTCCCACTCCAGCACCCCTCCTCTTGACAGCTGGAAGTAGTTTCCTCCTGCTCAGCAGCAACAGGAAACTCCCCCAGCGTTCACAAGGCTGAGAGTGCTTAACCCCAAGAGCTGCCTCCATCCCATGCCGGGCTTGGCCCCAGCAGCAGCTGCACACATGCTAAACAAGCCACCCCCCCACCCTACTCCCCATGCTTGGTCCCTCTCCATTCTCTCCTCAGAGCCTCCGAGCCAGCTTCTATCCCATGTGCACACACCACTCCAAGCCCAGCCAGAGCCTCCAGCACCTCCAGTTTTGACAGAAATCCTGCTTTGCTCCTGCAGCATGCCCTGTCCCTACCTTGGGTGCTAGCAAACCTCCACACCTGAGGGACCACCTCTCTTTGCCATCCTCCAGATGCTCGTACACACAAATCCAGCCAGCCTGACTCACAGTGCCCCACCTGTCAGCAACACAGCTCTGCAACCAGACAGGCCCAGCTGGGAGGCTGTCAGGAGGTGGTACAGATGAGATGATCCCAGGTACAAGCCAAGGCTCTGCCACACTGGCAGGGAGAGGGAATGACCTGCCAGCTCTTTGAGCCCACAGAAGGGTGAAGGGCTTGATGGGATAAGGCAGGAACACCCACTCACTAGGAGGGATGTTGCTGAAACCAGCAGAAGGCACTGGAGGAACCAGCCTGGAGGCAGCAGCTGGCCAACAGGACAGGCTCTAAAGACAGTGGCACCTGCCAAGGCAGTTTTCTCTTCACATCCCTCAAAGTTTCTCAGGCACCTTGCTTTTGCCAGGGAGCACAGAGGCTCTGCAAATGTGGGGGCTCCTGGAGCCACCTGGAAGAGGAGATCGACACCACAAGAGACTATGTAGTGTTGTCCCAAGAGGGCTGCAACCCATCAGGACAAGCCAGGGCACTTCTCTGCAGGAAGCAAATTTCTCTGAGGGCTTTCAGAAGATCTGTTCTCTCTCAGAATAACTACATCTGTTAAGAAGGAAGCTGTGAATAAGTGAATGGAGACATCAACACTGGACAAGGAAAGTGGAGCAAGGGAGGCTTTTACTGGAAGGGACACAGCTGTTTCTGGAACTGCATTAGCTCACAGTTGGAAAGAGTCTGGCCACACCACTGCAAACATCTCCTGCTTGCCTGCCCATAGGAGCAAATCAGACACCACCAGCTGATTGCAGCCAGCCTCATGCTGCCATGTTCAACATCTGTCCCAGAAAACAGCTGGAGAAGAGAAATCTCTGCCTGCCACCTTCCAGAAGCCAGGTTGAACATCCAGAAATGAAGAGCCTCTCTCTTGCTCCATAGTTGCTTCTAGGTCTGCTGATCTTTGCTCTGCAGTCAGCCCCAGCATCTTGTGGAGCTTAGAGCTATCCCTGAAACTGGAATGGACCCAGCCACTTCCCCAGGTATCAGAAAGGCTCCCTGTGAAGGCAGGGACAAAGGACAAAGCTCTCCATTGTGCTCCGAGGAGCTGGTGGGACCCCAAAATCAGCAAGTCCCAAGAGCTACATTTAGTTACCAGCCACTGATGCACAGAGTGGCATCTTCAATCGCACTGCTGAGACAGCCTCAGCTCAGCCAGCCACAAGCTCTTCACAGTTACTGCTTTTCCCAGGCTACAGGTTACTGGGTGCACGCCTCGGGCGGATGACTTTGGTGGCTGGCAAAAGGTGCTCTGCTCCAGCTGGAGACACAGAAGATGGAAACGTGACCCAGGGCAGGCAAGGACAGCCTGCAAAGGTGCACCCACAAGACACTAACATCATCCCTTAATGCTCTCTGGACACATGTTTCGGTCCTTCAGGGGGCTGGATTGAGATGAGCATCCAAATGCTTGCTGTGCAAGACCCAAGCATCTCAGCCCACTATCAAGGAAAACTTGCTGCAGTCAAATCAAGCACAAACATCTCCCCAGACAGCTGTGGTGAGGGAGAACTGGAGGATCAGCTCATCTCACACTACACTGAGGAGCATGCAGAAGATGACAGGCACTGATCCTTCCTGTTGCTTAGAAGGATTGTCTTAACAGGCATCCACCCAATGCCTTGCACCCCTCTGTGCTTTGAGGCAGCTTATATGCAGGCCACAGGTCAGGAAGCCATTTCTGATGGCATCTAATTCCAGTTCACTCATCAGGTGCAATTTAGTGAGAATGGCTGCTCAGGAGATACCCAGAGGATCTAAGAACATCTGCCCACTTTTCTCTGGTGAGGAAATGGGCGGCCTGGGGAGAGCTTGCTCAGGGCTGCTTGACCAGCTATGCCAGCACTAAGTCACTGGAGTTTAGGAAGACACCATAACTACAAAGGTCTAGGAGTGCTTCACACCTCTGAGCAGCATGGAGATGGCCCAGAAAAAGTAATCCTGGAAAGTCCTATGCAACAGCACCAACAAAGAGGCAAAAAGTAATTAAGCACAGAAAATCTTTCACTGTCTCATCCCGAGGAAGGTGCCACAACATGAAGTTCAGGAGATGGGACCACAGAATGAGCCCAGAGGTCAGCAGTGCACAAAAAGCAGGATGTCCATTATCCAGCAGATCCACCATGGTGGCCATTGCTTGGTACCACCAGTACTGGTGGCCCCTAGGTGGTCACACACCCAGCACACAGCAGCGTCCCAACAGAAGGTAATATTCGAGGAGCACAGCACCTGAGCCTATCCCAGCAGATCTTCACCACACTCACAGTTCTCTAGTGCCAGCACCAGATCAGAGCCATTGGGATCTGCCTCATGTCCATCAAGAACAGCAGCCTCTGCTCAGGAGATCTAACTTGCTCTGAGCCAGCCCAGGCAGCAAACAAAAGGGAAATTTATTTTTTTTTTTGAGCACTCATTTCTCCTTCCATCAATGGACTCTGCCTCATCTCTGCTGGGAAGCCTCAGGGTCCTGCTGGGCTTTTGCTCCACCACCACATAGCCGTGATCCAGGACTGCTCCTTCCACCCACCACTCACTTGGACAGGTTCCAGCTTCAGAGGCCCACCTCTATGTTGAAGCCTCCAGATGAGGTTGCTGACAAAAGCAGCAACATGGATGTTCTAATGGCACCTTGGGCAGCCCAACCCCAGAAGGATTGGCATTTGTGAGCTTTCAGTCCATGGCCTGCTCCCTGCCACGGAAGCATCTGCCACAGTCTCCTGAGCTCTGAGTACCCAACACATCAGCCTAGTCTCCTACAAGCACCACATGGTAACCACCACCAGCCTCACAGATGTTCTTATGAAACAATCTTGCCTTTAGGGCAAGTCCTGCCCACAGCAGAGCCCTGCCCTCAGAAGTGCTGCTACAGATGGAAGCATAGCTTTTCAGAAGAGCTACAGGAGCACCAACAGTCCCTGGTGTCTCCTACTGCCCACTCAGAGCCTGGCTTAGAGGTCCTCCAAAGCAAGTAGTTTCACATCATAGATGCAACACAACCCAACTCCATCACACAGGCCATAGATGAAACTCTTCACCACACCCAAGCAGAACACCACAAGTTGTATCATGGGCTCTTAAGAAGATAGGGAGAACTTGACACAAGCACAGATACCAACTCTGCACATCTTTTCACCTTGCAGAATTCCAATGGCAAAGGCAGTCCCAGCCCCACAACTTTGATCACTTCTTTCCCCAACATCGCTATCACAGGAAAAAGCCTACCCAGAACCACTGCAAGAAGCAGCGAGCCAGGATTCTGTTCCTTCAGTTAGAACTGACCACAGCAACCATCCTCCCTGCCAACCAGTCCCAGGCCAGGCCGTCTTCCTTTATCCCAAACTCCCAGCTTCCTACACCACTCCCATCTCTCCCAGGTTGTTGTTATGGCCCACGAGCCCTGTGTCCTGCCTGGGATCTCAGGTTGCAAGAGGGAAGCCAAGCTCCAGGTAGGAACTTTACTCCGCTTCCAGTAACTGGAGAGGAAAGAGGTGAGATTAGACCCATGATTAAGGGCAGGGTCTGTCCCGGTATGTGGTTCTGGAACAAGTGACTGGCAAGTGCTGTTGTCTAACGTGCCCACTAGAATTTAGTTGTGTGCTATCACTATCACATCACTCACCTCCCCCACCGTGTGCCAGGAGTGAGGTCAAGGTGTATTTCTGGTTGCCCTCGGAGGGTTGTGGTTGGGGAGAAACCAGGTTTCCTTCACGCCAAGCGGCAGTGTATGGCTCTGCCCCGGCTCAACCGGGCTGCTCCCCTCCCACCAGCAGGACCTGGCCGAGCCTGGCTCAGCTGGGAGGAGTTGATGTAAGATGGTGCCATGCTGTGTGCGCCATGTCATGTGCTGCCAAAGTTGGAGATGTGGGTTAGAAAGAAGGCCTGGTATCTCATTCCCCAGGCTCTGGTGGGTGGGTAGCGTGAGGCCCATGCACTGGGTTGCCAAGGAGATATGGGCTACAGAGATGGGCAAGAAGCTTGCAAATCCCATGGTGCACCTTTGAGGAGAGATGGTTACCTTACCAGTCTTTCCAGATGTGGCTGCCATCAGGCTTAATACTTCTAGGAATGGAGCTGTAGTACAGCCACTCCACTAGCTGCAATAAGGCATCACTAGGGTGTCCCACCGCCAGGGACAGCTCTGAGCTTCAGGGCTAGCCTGCGCTGGCATCATGGCTGGAGTTCACTAGGGACATCAAAGGAGGGGTTTGAGAGAGGGTGGGAGGGAGGGGAAGGCAGATGGGACAATCTTCAAGTCAGTGGAGTCCCAACCGGTAGAGGTTCTTAGCAATGCAGGGTCAGGCCACAGTTGCATCTACAGCAGCCTGGTGCCTTCTGGGAGCACCACAACCACCATGACACGGCAGTGGGAGCAGCCACCAGTCTTGTCTGCCAGCAGCAGCTCACCAACAGCTCCCAGCATGCCTTGTGCCACCTCCTGCTCCTCATTACTCCTGCCAGCCCTCTGGGAGGTCTCATGGGTGTGTCGCAGAGGGCAGACACCTCCTCACCCGCTCGCTACCAGATCTGAACACAGAGCTGCAAGAGGATGAGCACTTCTGGTTAAAATCTTTTGTGACAAGCTCTTGGTTCAGCTACAACCTCCAACTTCATGCCTGCTTCAGAACCTCCTCTGGCCAAAAGCCATCTCAGGAGGAAGAACTGCAGCTGTCCTGGAGAACAACCTGTGTGCCTACCACCCCACCAGCAAGGTGAGCCAGTCCCTACCACTGAGGCCAGAGGTTTCAGCACACCAGGGCTAAGGTCACAGCTTGTGAGCTGAAGTCATCCCCCTTGACCCACTCCACCCTGCAAGGGAGAAGGCTTCAGCCTAGAGAGACCAGGCAGCTCCCAGCCTGAGTAATGTTTAACCCTGTAAAACTTTATTGGTAACATATACTGCACTGGAAGGTCTCCTGCGAGGTCACTGACAGCTCAAGCACAGCTCAGCAAGGAGCAGTTCTAACTTCTCAGCCAGCCCAGCTGCTCTCCAGAAGAAAGCTGTGTCTAGCCTTGGACATGGGCCTGGAGGGGCTATGCTGTCTCCCAAAGGCTTTGAGGGCATGTCACCACTTAAGGTGACCACCTCCTTGGTCAATGAGGTCAGTCTTCCTATACAGGAGCTCCCTGAAGCCTCAGGGTCATTCTTCAGGCTTGAAAACCCCTTTGAAAGGTAGTAGCTTGCCAACTGGAGGGCAGGAAATAAGACCCCAGAAGCAGAAGATCTGGCTGAAGGCCTCCTTGATATACTCCACTTCAGAAGAGCAGAGGTTTTCCTCTCCAGCCGTGCACCATAAAGTTTTGGTGTCTGACCCTTACACTCAGGGTCCCTACATGGTCACCAGTGATCATCATTGAAAGAATAGTAGTAATGGTTTCACCTCCCTCAATCACCTCAGCCAGTCCAGAGGGGTGTTTTTCTCCAGTCCTCCCTGCCATGGACAATTCAACCTTACACAGGCAGGGAAAGGAAGACATCTGCTCTTATGGGCTACCCAGGAGCAGAGCATGCTCCTGTAGTTGTGGGCACCATCAATAACTTTTGGAGAACACCAACAAGCACAACTCTCCCAGTGAGGAACCAGCCTAGCTCTGGAAACCCTTGGAAGAACAAGCCAGTATCTGGTCCTGCCGCAGGCCCCACATACTTCTTGCCTACTTCAGCCCAACACAAGCTCACCCGGAGAAGGGCAAAAGCAGCAGAGGTATATGAGGGACAGGACAGAGAAGCCTAGAGGCCAGGAGCTTGCATCCCCTCCACTGCTTCCCTCTTGCATTTTGGGAACAAGCTTGGCTTGAAGCTGGGTAGTTACAGTCAAGACACTTGTGACAAGATGCCAAAGAGCCAACTGATCTGACCATCAGCCAGGTGGACAAGGCAAGGAACCACGGCTCCTCTTCCTCTCCATTTAAGCCAGGAAAAAAATGGAGTTAAACAGTTGACAGGACAGAGAGCAGAGGTTAAGCCTCGATGCTCTGAGGTCTGAGCCCAGAGTCCCACTGCCCCAGTCCTTCCACCCATGGCACTACCGCAGGAGCGGAGACCAAAGGAGGCAAAGCTGAGCTAGCTGGTGGCATAAAGCAGCGCAGGGACAGGAGCCTCAGCTTTTCCTGTACAAATGCTCCAAACCAAGGACCTTAACCTACAATTAAGACACTTCTCTGTTTTGGCCTTCCCTTTGCATTTCCATGGGTTCAGGGACTTCATGCTGAGCAGTGGTCTTGTCCTCAGTACTTTAAGAGTCCAATTTCAGAATGGGACAGGCAGTCCTACACCTCCATACCCTGGGACACCAGGAAGCTTGTTGCACCACCACAAGCATCTCCAGAAGCTCATACATAGTGCGTACCCTCTCTAGCCTGCATTCTGGGAGGCTAACACCACTGTCCCATCAGAGTTCCTTGCTGTGGCAAGGCTCTGATCACTCATCTCCTGCAGAACAGCCTCCCTCAGCTTCAAAAGTGTTTGAGTCACTTGGCCCAAGGGGATCCCCACTGAGCCTCTCAGTTTCAGCACCAAGCTAAGCCTGTTGCCTTCACTGTTACTTCAAGGAGGGCAGGTCTCAGTCATTTTACTTGCTGGCACATAGCGTTTCCTCCCAGCAGTCCCAGAACATGGTTCTCTGGCCACAGGGACCAGCAAATCCAGCCAGAAAGTAAGCCTTGACTTTCTCCCATCTGCCTGACTCTCCCTAGACCTGCAGGGTCAGAACTCATCATCCAGCTCTGACTGCTCTCAGCTGCATAGAACTCTCCCCTGCAGTCTGCTTGGGGCCGGGGGGCCCTCTGCGCACTTCATCTGGGAGGAGGCTTTGCCCAGGAGCCGAGGTGCAGAGGCCAGGGTTGAACCAGCCAAGCAGAGACCCACAGGAGCGAGGACTGGGATGGAGGAGAGAGGAGAGTCCAGTTCCTGGCACAGGACACAGGGAGCGACTCACCTGAGCGTGAAGAGCTGCGGCTGCGGCAGCAGCCGCTGGGTACGTGAAGGCTGCGTGGGGGATGGCGGGGGTTAGCTCCGTGGTGTACAGTGGGTAGGGAGCCCACGCTTCTGGGGATGCCGGAATAAGAGCTGCTCCAGTCAGGTCATCTAGACAGGAAACAAAGGGGACAGCAACTCAGTAGCTGACCCCAACAGACCACGTCAGGGACAGGATCTGAATTTCTAACCCGAAGCTGAAGCTTTGCGCTGCCATCTTAGTGAGGTACAAAATGTAACACCTCCGCAGCACCTCTGATCAGCTGCTCCTCTGACCTCCCAGCCTTGCCCAGGAACATGTTCCGTTACTGCTTAGCCTCCCACATGCACTTTGGACAGGCTAGTTCACACATGCAGTTCACGGCTGGTGTCACAGGACCTCAGAATGGAAGACAGGCCTCTCAGCACCACATTACAGGCTGCCCAGCAAGCCCCATCAGGGCTGTTTGCCCCAGCAGGCTATGCTGAGTGCACACAGCACAGGACTCGGCCTTTCTGCTTCACACTCACAATGGTTTGAGCAACTTATGGTATCACTTGAGCTACAAAAAACAACTCTGCCCTCCCAACACTTCCTACTGGCAAGAAGCCTCACCAGATGCCTGTTATTCTCCTGCACCAGGCATATTTCAGACAGTGCATACATGGGCATGGCTTCCTCTCCACCCTGGCAACATTCCCAGGGTTGGACCAGCCACGACCTCCAAGTCCTGCCCCGAATACTCACAGGGGTCCCGTGCAATGAAGTGTGCACCCAAGGCAGGGTGGATATTGGTGGGGTTTGGCGTGGCCATCAGCTTGCTCTTGGCCATCTTTGTGTTGGCTTTAGCAAACTCTAACCGCAAGGTCTGGGGGTTCTCTGGGTCAAAACGGATGCCCTGTCACAGAAGAAAGCACAGGAATCTCTCAGAGGTGATATTTCCAGTCTGAGCACAGGCCATGTCTATTCATGGAGCAAAGCTCAACCGGGGAACCAAGACCATCACACTGCAGTCACATGCCCTGACTTTTGTCACCTCACTGCAACATTCAAGCTCCCACATGCTTATATTTCTATGCTTAGCTGGCCTAGGACCACTGTTTCCAACAAGAGGGACAAAGTTCCAACCAGCACAGCAGTGATGGCTAGCAACACCGGTCAGGAAACATCTGTCTGATGGAGTTGGGATACCCCCCTCTATCCTAGACCTCATCTCCATGGTGCTGCTACATCTACAGCCAGCCTGGGCAGAGACACTAGAACATGCCCCAGGTGCCCAAGGCAAGGTCCACAGCAGAACATAACCACCTCAGCATGTGCTGCCTAGATCCCATGAAATTCTGCCAGCATACATGGGATGGAGATTGTTTTGGGTGTGCCTGCCACGTTGACCCTCCTCAAGTCTTTTTCTTGAGCTACAGCAGCTTGGAAATGCTGTGAATATGCTAAAGAGCCTGTACAACAGCTTTGGCCCTGTCTTGTGCCCTGTCACAGAGACTGCAGCACATGAAGGCTGGTTTCCTTCCTTTCTGAAGCAAGGAACTTGTGGCTGATATAGAGGTCCCAGCAAGCCAGAGTCCAGGACAAGAACCTGCTCTGCTGAGCTGCCACACACTTTTCATCAGCACAGTTGGAAAATGAGGCCTTAAGGAGGCCACTAGCACCAAGCAAGTCCTGCAGCCACACGACAGACCAGCTTTGCAATAAGCCTCCTTCACTGCCTTGGTAAGCTCAACCTAGAGCCTCCAAAAGCTGATGCTAAACACAAATTGAGCTCCATGTGCCTCATGAAAGCATTACAGGGTGTCAACTGGGCATTGCCCTACACCTCTGTAGGCCTGGGAATGACCTATGCCCCCAACATCTCTCTTCTCATCTCTTTGCTAAGGGCTGGTTACCCAGAGAAGAACTCCAAGCCAAGCTCAAGTCACACAGTCAAGCTAGGGTGAGCCCCACCTTAGTGCTCAGTGCAGAGAGCAGGAGGAAGAGCTTTGAAGAGTAGCTCTGGCCACACACTGGTAATCCAGGGTGTGGAGGAGGGTCTCAGTCCGCAACCCTTCCCCATACAGTGGGGAGCATTTAATTAATCAGGAACAGGATTCACAGCCTGGATCCTGATATCAGAGGCCAGCTGTTGAATGAGGAGGTGCAGGACCATTTAGCTTTCATACTTAAAGGCACAGTTGAGACACCCTGACCCTTCCTATGCTATGGACAAGCCAAGCACCACTCCAGCCCACAGCTCCAGGTCTAGCTCCAACAGGGTGCATGGCCCCCAGCCCTCCCTAGGGCCTCGTGGTGCATCAGGTACTCACATTCAAGGCGTTCTTTGCAGCTTCAGCACCAGCTCGGCTGTCAAAGGTCACAAAACCAACTGGCTAAAAGAAATAATGCTAATTTCAGTTTGGAAGCCTCTTCCAGCTCCTCAGACTACTCTGCTACCCACCTCTGCCCCAAACAGCTTAGAGCAAGCAGAAGAGACCATCTAAGGCTGCAGAGGGCCTTCAGGCAGAGCCTGAAGGGTCTTGGGTCATCAAGCCAAGAATCCTGGTCTGTGTCTGCTCCCCCACCACCAAAATGCTTCAGCAATCCTACACATGGGGGCACTGCTCACCCTGGTAGCCCCCAGCAAGGGTACCCCTTGCCCACAAATGGATCTACTGCCTGGATTAAGATGGAACTGGGGAAGGTTCTGGCAGTACAGATTTTGAGGCTAAAGAATCAGGTCTCACCCAGCCCATATGGACTTGGGCAACAGTAGAAGACACAAAGCCATTCAGCACATGCCGAGAGCTTGAGGCCACCAGGACACTGGGGGTGAGCAGAACCCAGCTGTATACATGGTGCTGAACATAGTGAAATGGTGTCTGCCCCCACTCCCTCACAGCATATCTGGTTTTCTAGCAAAAGCCAAAACTACCCAAGGTGGAAGAAGGAGGTACCTGCTTTGAAGTTAGCTTGATCAGTGACCCTTCATAACCCTACAGGAGGGAAAAAAAAGAAAGTTAGCATCAGGTTCCTGAAGGAGCCAAGCTACAACTGAGATACAATGTGACAGCTCCAGGAGTTCCTGTAGCACCAAATCCTTCCTAAAGCAGGGTTTGCAACACAAGTAGGTACATCAACACAGCCTTTCCCCACCAGAAGAGAAGACAGATTAGACCAAGGTCAGAGCAGATCCATTCTGGCCCTTTAGAAAGAAATCCCACTTTCTAGCTCTTCATCAGGCTGCTGGGACTACCTGCCTGGCTAGTGCCGAGAGCACAGAGAACCCTGTGCTAGAAGGATGCAAACCAAGAAACCCCACTTCCCCCTCAACAGCCTATGTGGTGATCTAGTGAAGAATGGACAACATGAGGAACAGGACACATCCTCAAGGAAAGGCTGGTCCAGCTAGGCAGCAAGGCTGACCAAGCAGCCTCATGGAGCTTATAGGGTGGGACTACCCAGCTGAGCACAAGCCATGGGATGCCATGCTGGTTTCATACTGGGTTCCCCAAGCTTTCACGGAAGGCCTACCTTCACACTTGATCCTTGATTCCCCTGACAGAGATCTTTGCTGCAAGGTTGGCCACAAACAGCTACTTTCCCATCAAAGCCCAAATTTGAAGACCTTCTTACCTTGAATGGTCGGAAGAGTAAGTAGAGCTCTCTGGGCTTGATATCCACAGGAAGGCCACTGACAAACAGCGTCCGTACCTAGGAGAGAGGTCAACGAGGTCTACTAAAAGGAGATGCTTAGTACCAAAGAGAGCACAGTCCAGAAACTAGGTGCAATAAGAGCAGGATAGCTTGCACCAAAGGTGGCCTTGCAGGCACTAACCCTTCCCTACATCAGAAGAGTGCTGTCCAGGGTAAGACACCTCCAAGTCCTTTCCTCCCTGCCACGAAGGATTGAAATCCTTACAAAAATTCAGTCTCTAGCAGAACAGTCTGGGTTGATCTTTAAGGTCCCTTCCAACCCAAACCATTTTCTGATTCTATCATTGGACATGGACACCAACCCCACAGTCTGATTGGACCATGACAACTAAAACTTGAAAAGACAGTTAAAAGACCATACACTGCGAAAAGCACTAACACAGGGTTTGATACATGTCAAAGGTCCAAAGGTCAAATCAGCCACCAATTCAAAGACCATCCTCAATTTTGAAAAACACCTGACAGCTATACTTGCTGTTCTGCCAGTCCCAGAACATCACTGAGAGGATGATTTTTGGGCCATCCCAGGTCCTTCACCAACACACATCAGACCCTTCAGAAGTTGCTCCCAAAGCAGCTCTTTGAGTGTTTGTTCTGTTGTGCCCAGCCAAAAGCCAGCTATGCTGCAACAAGACCACGTAGGCTGACCAGAAGCCACATACCAACTCCAAATGCACTCAGCACATACAAGCCAAAATAAAGCACCAGCAGAATATTTCAACGGATAGCCTGTTGAAATTATCTATAGTAGTTCACGTGAATAACTGCGAAACAGTACTGAAGACTCATGGCCTGGGAGAGCTTCACTCAACTGTCAGACCATCACAGCCACCTTCTCCCTGCATTTGGGAGACATTGACTAGCAGCCTATTTCCATAGGAGTCAGCATGATGAAGCTGCCAAAACCTGTAAATCAGCACAGAGATGGAAAGGGAGATTACACACAACAGAGGTCACCAAGACAGTAGTAATCATTAAGATGATGATGACCAGGAGACCACAAGCACAGCTCAGCTAACAATGACAGATAGATGAGGGTAAACAGAAGACGAGGAACGAAGTGGAGCTTTATGTTCCTCACTCTTCATTGTGTGGGGATGCCACCCACCGAACCAGTCCCAAGCAAGTCATGAGGTGGTCATGGGACAGCACTGATGCCCAAATACTCAGAATGGCACCAAACAGTGCAAGACACTTTTGAGCTGCAAAACATGTAGCCAGACCAGGAATCCTAATGCAGAGCCCATCTCCTGGCCCATTTCCAGTCTGGAGTGACCCCATCACATTTGCAGGCCAGAAGCACTCTGCTCCCATATTTCAGTTTCTGCTCAGCCCCTTCCCCAGACCAAGCTGGTTGTAGCTGACACCTTATTATCCCTCTTTTGCCAGCAAAGTGAGCAGCACACACTTGTCCAGCTCCTGGGCTGAAGTTCTTCTCCAGCCTGACATATCTTAAGGCTACTACAGAACTCAACCACTGAGCATCCTTCCTTCCAACCTCGTGTCTTCCCCATCCCCTCCCCTGATGCCTCAGCGTGGATGGTCCTACCACACACCCCAGCTTTTACTTTGCCCTGTCTAGGGGAGCCAGATGCGACCTAGAGCACTCCAGAGACATTTTCCATGCCCAGACTCTGTCCTACAGTCTCCAACTGAGCCCAGCCCATCACTCAATGCTTCAATAAATCAATCCAAGGCCACCTCATGCCCAAACAGAGAGGGCAATGGCCACATACCTCAGCTCACTGGCTACATGGAAGACTGTCACTTGAGCTTCAGCATGGAGTGCCTGTGGTGCATTGCCAGAAGATGCACAGACGTCTCTTGCAGGAGAGGACTGTGCAGAGGGTGGTGGCACTCGTGTGCCTCAGCCATGTGAAAGCACCATCCATCCCTCTTCAATATTTCAGGATGCAAGCACGCTCAGCCCCCAGAATGGATGTTTCTTCCAAGCAGATAGAAATCTGCATCCCTGTTGGGTCTCTAAATGGTCCCATGATGTGTCTCTCAGTAAGTCCTTGCGACAGGCGTGACAGAATGGAAGAGGCGAGGCTGCTCAGGGAAGGGGAAGTCAGCTACTCTGAGCCCTTACAGTAGCCTCAGCAGAGCAATGCAGGGGCCTGGGAAAGCTCTTTGTCAGAGGTAACAAGCTCCTGATGCCAGCCCCATAAGTTGCTGCCAAGCATGGGAGCAAGAAACCTCCTCTTGCAGGCTGAAAGCTTCTCTTGGCCTCCAGGTCCAGTCTATCACCCTACACAGCACTGGAAATGGGAGCCCAGCCAATCCACAGCACTCACCAAGGGCTGGCACTGCCCAGTCAACATCTTCAAACAAGGTTTCCCCAAGGGTTTCAAGACAGGCTAAGGAAGATCCCAGCTCAGAAAAGCTTGTTAAAAGTGATGAGACCAAGAGGTTGGTTTTCTGACATCTCTGCAATTCAGCACATCCATAAGTGATCTAGAAAAGGGGAATGTGAAGTGGGACCAAGTTATTCAGGAAAGGGTTATTCTGGTGAGACCTGAGCAATACATCTGAGGGACAGAGTGAAGTAAGCGAGAGGGAGATTAAGCTTGAGTTGAGGTGTAAACATGGGACCAGTAGCAATCAGAAATTAAAGATCTGGGTTATCCCACAGGAGTAAAGCAGGAGACAACTTGCCAGTCTGAGCATCTCATGCACGGTGAGCAGCCCTGCTCCAGCCTTCTCCTCCTGCTCCTAAAAAGAAGAAACTGTGGATGAGGGCAACAGGGTCTGGACAAGCATGTTCCAGCAGATGAATCAAACTGGGATTCTCCAGTCACCCTTTTGCAGGGTTTGAGAGGCCACTAGGACCACACCCAGGGCTGGTGAATCCAGGCTTCCAGCCCTTGCACTCAACATGCCATGACAGGGTAAGCTTCCGCTCAAATATATTTGCCCTTATTCAACTCCTTGCCACCAAACACCAGATCTATGTAGACATTCAGTCTCCCCAGACAGCACCTGGATAAGTCACCAAAAAAAAAAAAAAACCACAATCCATCCAGGGCTAGATCAGGAACTTCCTGGGTCAAGCTGCACATTCAGCAAGAGCTTGGAGATAATACAGCAGAAGCAAATCTCTAGAAATACCCTGTTCTTATGCTTGCTCTTTGACTCTGCTACCAGCCACTCAAGCCAAGGTACTGGGAGAAAGCAACCCCATCTTGCCCAGGGCTGACTGATCTTAACTGGACACCCATGCACAGAGAGAAGTGGGGCAGTGGGAAAGGCAGCAGCTCTCACCTAGGACAGCCTGGCAGAGTCTCTGCTGGAGGCTCTGCAGAAAATGCTTCCCCTTCCCCATCCCTGCCCCCCTCAGGGGATGACCCCAGTCCAAACACCTGGCAGAGATGGAGGAGAGACATAGAAAAATCAGATTTGTGTCGTGGGGACAGGACCATCTAGGCAATTTCTTAGATAGGGAGGATCCTAGCATAGCTTCCTATGCAGGAGGACAGGGGGGGACATGGACAAGTCCTCAGTGGCCCTAGAGCAGTTTATACACAACCGCATCTCCCAGATAAGACACATCCAGCCTGAGCACAGCCAGGTACTTAGCACAGAGGTTTTAAAGGAGACAAACAGCAACACCTGTCTCTTCCTACCTCTGTTCCAGCACTGCCAGGAGGTCAGCGTGGGTTTTACAACATCCACATCTCCTTTTAGATATGAGCTCTTGGAAGGGAGGCCCCAGTGGGGCCAGAAACTGCTCTGCAGTCCAGCAAGGGTCAAGTTATGTCAGAAACACTAGATGCAAAAGCATGAGGACCCACATCCAGCAAGGATGCTCTGGTAGGTCTCTAATGCTGGGATTTTTTAAGAGACTGCCCCAAGTCCTCACAGAAGCCTGCAAGATTGACCCTCCCCATCTGCAAGATCAGGCCTTCAGCTGCACTACCCACTGCCCTGCTTTTGTGTGGCTGCTCCAGCCCACCAGAACTGGCCAGGTCCTGGGGCCATGCTCCTGGCACTTGGACCACACAAGCCTTTACCACCAGTGGTTCAGACACACCTGAGGACAGCTATAGCAGGAGCGTGCTCTAGTGCCTCATCCACACCATGCCACTGGATGTCCCTCTGCTCCAGGAAGCCATTTCCAAATACATGCCATTTTCCCTGGGGACAAGCCATAGAATCACAAAATCATTTTGGATGGAAGAAACTTTTAAGATCATCAACTCCAACTGTTAACCTAACAGCCCTGCCAGGGCACCACTAAACCATGTCCCTCAGCACCACATCTCCACACCTTGGAAACCCCTCCAGGGATGGGGACACCACCACTGCCCTGGGCAGCCTGGGCCAGGCCTTGACAACCTCTGCAGGGAAGAAATTGCTCCTCAGGTCCAACCTAAACCTCCCCTGATGCAACTTGAGGCCATTTCATCTTGTCCTGTCGCTTGTTCCTTGTGAGAAGAGGCAAACCCTACCTGGTTCCAACCTCCTGTCAGGGAGTTGTCAAAAGTGAGAAGGTCTCCCCTGAGCCTCCTTTTCTCCAGGCTGAACAGCCCCAGGTCCCTCACCTGCTCCTCACCAAACTCATGCTCTAGACCCCTCACCAAATGCCACTCCTTCACACCAGTATGTCCACCAAGCCACATTCTTATGCCACCAGCAGAAAGGATCCCCATGCCATTCTGCTGAGGTCAGAGACAAGCTCTGTCCCAGCAGCCCAAAGACAACTGCCACTCTGGGCAGCCACTCTGAGATTCCAGCAGCACAATAACATGGGCTAGAGCTCTTCCCATGCAAGAGCATCCCAGTGAGTTGTCCCTCAGGCACCCAGGGCTGCCAGCAAAGATGAAGGGGGAATACAGCACTCTGGCCGAGGCCACCAGCAATGCAGCTACAGCCACTTGATGCAAGACCATTGGAATGAGGCAAGGCCACTGGCTGTCCTAGGAGCTGGGACTTATAAGGCACGGCAGCAAAGGAGATGGAAACGATCAGGAACGCAGCCATGGGGCTTACAAATGGGCCAGAATCCCTATCTCACTGGCCCACATAAGACATAGGGCTGCAAAGTTCCTGCCACTGCACCAGGTGGACCCAGCCCTGGGCAGCTTTGCTCCTCAGCACATGAAATTCCCAGGAAACACAGGGGAAGGGAAAACTTGAGGAGAGAGATGGTTGGTCTGTTCTAGGGATGGCTTGGCAGGAAAGCAGGGCAGACTCAATGTGTGTTCCAAGGGCAAGGAGCTTCACTACCACCCTGTGCCTCAGTTTCCCCCACACCATCAGACCTCAATGGCAGATGGGCTGCAAGAGCTGGCTGCCTGCTTGCCATTCCAGCACTAACAGAGCTCTGATGTCCTCAGGCAAGGTATCACTGAGCCCCAGTGCAGGATCAGACCAGAAGCTGCTCTAGCCAGGAAGCCCTGAGGGCATCACCACCACCACCAGATGAAAGGAACAAGAGGAAACCTGGTGCCAGGGGAGGTTTACTTTGAATATTCAGAAAAATTTCTCCCCTCAGAAGGGTTGTCAAGGCCTGGCCCAGGCTGCCCAGGACAGTGGTGGAGTCCCCAAGTCCCCAACCCTGGAGGGGTTTCAAAGCCATGGACATGTGGTGCTGAGGGACATGGTTTAGTGGTGGACACAATTGAACTTGACAATCTTAAAGGTTTTTCCCCACCTAAACCAATTCTATGTTTGCCCGTCCTCAGAAGGGGAATAGGGCCTTGAATCTCCCTCCTAGCACTTGAAGCAAGGAGGACTTCAGGCATTTCTTTCTGAAATAAGCCTTTTGGCATGAAAAGCACCCATGGAGCAACATCCTTCTCACCCAAAACTGGGGAAGGAAAGACAGCTGACCACAAGCCTGCCCAAGCACACAAGCATTTTGTCCCCCAGGCTGAGGCATTTCACATGTGATGCTGGTTACAGCTGGATCAGCCCCTCCCCAGCACTGACATGCCCCTGCCTGACAAGG
Organism: Ceryle rudis; assembly: GCA_033439905.1. NCBI lineage: Eukaryota > Metazoa > Chordata > Aves > Coraciiformes > Cerylidae > Ceryle > Ceryle rudis. The sequence continues at coordinate 43,446 of JAAGNO010015277.1, forward strand.
GAGATGAGCAATGGGGCTCAGCCACCACTGTGGTCAGGGCAGGAAGGCATTTGAGCAAGGGGGAAGCTGGGAGAGGCACCAGCTCCTTCCCGGGAGAGCAGGAAGCACATGGGAGCCGATAAGTCCAAAAGCAATAGGGCAGCACCTAAGAATATCCCCGGGCCATGGCAGAGGAAGTGGTGCTGGTGCCACTCTGCAGTGGGGACTCCCCCTGCTCTTGGGTCCTGTCCCCTCTGTCTCTGCAGGATCTCATGGAAAGATGACACCTCAGCAGGGGTTCACAGATATTGAAACGTTTGGGAAAGCCAGTCCCACGACTCCCAAGAGATTACTGTCTCCATGGGGCCATTTCCCAGCTCAGAGAGGTGCTGGTTGTACTTCCTCAGGAGGCCATCACACCCTCCCACCTCACCAAGAGATCTCCTGAGCTATACGAGATGTGCACAAGTATCACAGCCAATGTGCTGAAGGACACTTGCTTCTATGCTTGCACTACGCCCCTGGCTGCAGGGACCCAGCAGCACATCTGCCACCCTCTGATGTTTGGGGACCTACAGACACCTTTCACCACTGGCTGGAGCCGTGGATCTTACCTACAGAGACAGCTCTCACACCAGGTAAACTCACTCCAGACCAGCTCCTCCTGCCTGCACTCAGGCATCTGTTCTCCTGGCAGGAGACACAGAGGTGAGACAAATTCGTGACAGCCTCTGCTCTCAGCAGAGGACATTGGACTGGATGCAGGACCCTCCTAAGATATGTTCTCACCTCAGGTCCTTAAGCAAGTATAGGTCTCTGGAGGCACATGAACCTCTCTTCAAGTCAACCTGGCTTGGGGCAACACACTAATGGCCATGCCACAGCCCCGTGGAGTGTGGCTGGCATCTCTACAGCCCAAGGGCAAGGCTCACACAAAATCTCTGTGATGTCGAGCTGAAAGTTTGCAGCAGCGCTCTGCTGTTGACAGCAGTTATAGGAGCATCCCCCCAGTCACAGGGAGACCTTTGAGGACATCAGTGGGATGCACCCATACTACTAAGCTACCATTGCATCACTCCAGCTTCCCTACTGGATCCTTGGGTTCCAGCAACCACAGCCTGAGGCCATGGCCAGGTGATCAAGGAGAGCAATGTGCAAGGCCAGTACATATGGCCTTGCATGCAACTGTCCTCTAGAGAAACCCACACAGGATCTCATACCTATGCTCTGCTGACCTGCCCTACCACAGGATGACAACTGGCCAGTTGGGCTTGAGACTATTCCTTCAAGGCAAACTGCAGAGGTCAACATCTTGTCCCTGTCCACAGGACTAGATACAGGAGACAATGTTCACTAGACAGATGGACCATTCCTGCTCCTGTCTCCAAGCAAGCAGGAGCCAGGGGACTAGCCATGAGCCCAGAGAAAGCCTCACCACCCCAAGAACCACCCAGACCTTGTGTAAGTCTCTAGCTCCAGACTCATCCACCAACCAGCCATTGTCCAAAACATCACAACACACCTCTCTGTTGGGGCTGAACTGAGGAGAGCAGACCCTGAAACAGGCAGCCTCCCAACCACACCATGATTCCACAATGCAGTGGTCAAAGTGTCCCTGCCAACCCTGCAGCATCCACTTCTGCGATTACCTGGCACAAATCTCCTCATGGTGCTGGTACCACCACCTGCCCCAGGGTCTCTCCTCCTCAGACATGCTGGGCTGGCTCAGGATCATACTTCAGTACGGCCCAGGTTCAGCAGCTCCAGTGGTGAGGCTGCGTCCCACTGCCCTGCTCCCTTCACCAGGTCCAAATTTGCAGCATTGAGCACACAGGGGGAATTTGGTTGCAACTATGCCATGTGGCACACAGCTCTTCTACAGTGCAGATGAATTCTTTCCACATAAAGCCTCTGCCATATGAGCCATACTCATGCAAATGCCCTCATGTGGCTGCTGCTGCAGAAGGTACTTTGTGCTCCAGGGGTGGCCTGGGATGTCCAGGCATCCCTGGGAACATGCTTTGGAGACTGCTCACCTCCAGCTTTGATAATGCTACTGTGTCCCAGATAGTGCCTGGTACTCCTGGAGAGAAAGTGCTGAGCACTATGGTTGAGGTGCAGATCACATCACTTCCACACTCATGCTCTGGTGAAACTTCATAATGAAGCCTTTACTCAGGCACTTGGAGGTCCAGAACAGACAGAAGCATTGCTCTGTGATCCAAGTAGCAAAGTCTTCATGACTTGACATGGCCAAAACCAACAAGCCTAAAGGATCTTTCGGCTCCAAAAAGCCTTTCACAACAATTCCACCAAGAGTCATACTTTACTTCCCACAGTCCCAGTTCCTCTAAAGGAATCACTCTTAGCTACCTGCCAGACATCTCCAAGGACATCTTTCCTACTTTAGTGAGGAGAAAGCAGAGTCCCTTGCTAGCAAGGTAGCCTTTGGGTTTTGCCTTCTGCAGGCATCATCAGAAACCCCTTTATTTTGAGGCCAAGCAGGGAAAGCTCTGCTCAGTAACTCCTCAGATCAGTAAAGGAAGAAGACTAATTTCTGAAGCTGGGCCTCATTTACTAAACCAGCTACTCAGCCAGGTAGCAGAAGGAAGAAGTTACCCCATCAGGGAGACTAGCTGGGACATTGATGCTCAAAGCAACTTAGAATCACATCTAAGAAACTTGGACTTGAAAGAGCAAGAAAGGAGAACGGAGCTCCTTTACAGGGGCACCAGGACAGAAGGAGGTAGCAGAGAGATTCCCACATCCCTCCCCCAGAAAGAGCAATTCATTGATAGCCTAAGAGGATGTCTGGGAACACACCAGTGCCCAGTACCTTTGCATGCGTGGTGACTTCAGGGTATTTGTCCAGCTAACAATCTGTCACTAACAGAAAGCTGCATCTAATGCTGAGGAGACTTTTATGATGCATGAAAACAGCTCTAAAGCACCATCCTGGTTCAGCCGGACAGAACACAAGCAGATGATAAAGTGATAACTACACCCTCAAGTTCTTTGTAGGAAAGAGCAGCATCACAGAGTCATTTGACTTCAGAAATGATATTAACCTGATTTATTTTAAGTCAGGAAGCCAGAGTCCATGCACGCAAGAGTATCTAGGTCCACTCAAGCAGAGATTACAGAAATCAAGAGATGCCTGGCACCAGTCCATGAAGGGCTACAGACATCCAGCACGTAACACAGGCTGCTCACCAGTGGCGTTCCCGAGTGGTTCTGGCAGCCCTGACGTGCAGCAGCTACAAAAGGCCAGGGATGAAGCACTCCCTTCCAAGGAGGCTGTTTGGGAGCTCAGAACTTTCCGCCTCCCCTAATAGGGCAGTTTCTAACTTTAACAGGTATTACCACAGCCTTGATGTGGGCAGACAAGGAAAATGATCCTCTCCTAGTACAGCTTAGCCCAGAATTTTCTCCTGGACCTCATCTGGGCTTTCCCCACCCAGCACATCCTCATGTCTGATGCTTTCCACCACATCCATGCTCTACCACAACAGCAGCAACCAGCATCCATGGAGCTGCAAGAAGGACCTTGAGATCAGTCAAGGGAAGGGAAGGGGCCAGCAGGACACATGGGACAAACACAAACTTCAGCTGCCCAAAGGGGCACTTAGACAGCTCTAGATTTCCCCCACTCCCCACAGACCTACAACTTTCAGACAACCTCCTCAGAGAACAAGGATGAGCTTCCAGAGCAGAAGCAATGCTTCTGCACTAGACAGGGTGAACACATGGGGTCCTTACTGCAATATGGCCACGGACACAACACACAGTGTCCATGGTAAGCAATGAAGCTCCTCCAGCTGCCAGAAAAAGCTCTGCCTGTATTGGGGCACCCAGGCAGCTGCACCAGGACACTGGCTGACACGCAGATTGGCGGCTGCCTGGAAAATTAAACAGAAGATAGAAGCGAGAGGGGAGGGATTGAGTTTGGGGAGGTGTCTGGTGAGGAACAGCAGGGACTGACATTAGGCCCTGTTTGTTTAACATTCCCATTAACGACCTCAAGAGGAGCAGGAGGAATTCCTGTCCTCCCCTCTTCATGTCACTGGGCAGGAAGCGGCTGCTGCGAGATCCAGGGGCTCACAGATAAGATAAAGGGGAGAGGCTGAATTTGGGAGCTGCACCCAACCCTATCTGGGGCATTCAGCACCCTTCAGCAAATGCCTCGGGAGGCAGTGAAGGAGGCTTATGGGTTGGGGGGGGGCGGGGAGGGAGCAGGGGGAAGATGGAGAAGTGTCCGCAGCGCCAGAGGATCTGATGGTGTTATCTGCACACTGTGGGAAGATACTCCAGTGCACCCTCCTGCTCCCAGTGGGACTGGAGGATCCCACTTCGTGCTAAATGTATTTATCACTCTGTATCAAGGGGAGGTCTGGGCAAGAATTTGGGTGGGATGCAAGATTAAGGGCCCTGCCCCCCCCCTCGCCCCCCCAATCATGCTGGGACTCTAAACACAAGGTCACTCTCTGTGACACCATCAGCCACTTCTGTGGTGAGGAACGGCTCCTGGTCATCCAGGAGGCCACACAGGAACAACAAGCATTCATACGGCTCCCACAAGGCTCAGAGCAGCCACCATGAGCCCATCCAGCAGCTCATCAACCCAGTGTTATTTGTGATGGATCCTGGCAGAAACAGGGCTTTCTGAAAGCAACCCCACCAATAATGGGTACAATCCCCATCAATCCCAGCCCAACAGCTCCCCAACAACCTCAGCCATCACCAGGACAATCTGTCCTTTGCTGTGCACCTGGGTGCAGGGTGACAAACGCACCCAGTGAGGCTGCAGACCATCTAGCAGGGGCAGACTGGATTGTTCCCCTCCCCACACGCACTCAGAAGCAGCACGGTAGAGAGCAGAGGCCACTTCTGCCCAGCCATCCTCCAGGGATGCAGCCTTTAACATGGTTTTTCAGCCATCAAGCATCATTCTGGGGAGTATCAGCCTTCCCAAAGGGCTAAGATTTCCAGGCTCCCAGCACCCACATCACCAAGCCACCACTCAGGAGCTCTGCCCCAGGACCAAGAGCTCACCCAGCCACCACCCACAAGGCACCAGCTCAGCCACAGCAATGCCACTGGGATGTTCCAAGCAGCATCGACCATGAGAGCTTTGCAGGCCAGTGAATAATTGGATCAAGGAGCCGCATTGAGTCTTCTGCGCACGCGTGCAGAGCCCACGAAGCCCCCCGTATCGTCTCCCTGCACTGGGGACACAGCACAAGGTCCCAAGTGGTCTGTCTTTCTACCTACCCACATCGGTGCCACCCAGTAAGTCTGGGACATGTCACCAGCGGCATCACATCCGCATCCCATCGCATCACCTAAGCCCTGCTCCACGCAGGGGAGAGAGGTGGCTAGGGCTGCCACTTGCCAATCCATTCCACCCCATTACCCAGGTCCCCCCACACCCCAGTTGAAGACCAGTGGATGCGATGGCCCCAAGACACTGGGTGCATGGGGACTGCACAGCCCCAGTGAGTGGCGGAGCAAAGCCCAGCGCCATGTTGCAGTGGCGCGAGTGCACGGTGCGCTGGAGGAGAGCGAGGGGAGGGGGCAGAGCACCTCCCTGGTCCCGAGGGCTGGGCGCAGAGGACTGCAGCAAAATGCTACTACCAAGGCCAGGCATTTTCCAGCGCCCTCTCCAAGAGGAAGGGCGGCTGACAAGCCACTGCACCAACACCCGTTTGAGGGGTGTTGATGAGGGAGGTGATGCTACCACAGAGCCAGCAGCTGCAACAATCAGAGGGCAACCATACAGGGCTGCAAGCATCAGCTTTGGCATGTGGCTACGGACAAGCAACCCTTGCAAGCCCTCACAGCACAGAGTCCAGCAGCATCCAAGCTCTGTCTTGCAATGGCCATGCAGAGGAAGGAGACTGTTAGCAGGGCAGTTCACAGCCCTCCAGTCCCAACCAGGCTGGTCTCCTCCACCACGGTCCCAGTGCATCCCCAGAAGGCACCATGCCCACAGGCACTGGTTTTATTGGAGAAGGGAGGATTCCCAGTCCCCGAGGGGATACTGGACTGAGGAGGGGGATCCCAGCCAGCAGCTACAGCTCACCTTGCCCAGTCTCCAGCCCCAGTTCAGCCCCTGGACATTGCCCAGGACAGCCCACGGGGCTCGGGTCCCAAGAGCTGCTCCCAGCACACTGATTCGGGCACTCCAGTTTTGGCACCTCCATACTCCAGCTTCCACGGCCCCTTTCGGTTTCCCAGCCAGGGGCAGCAACAGCATCCCACCTCCGGTCCCCCGACAGCTCGGGAGTTCAGTCCTGACGCCATGCTCTCGGTTCCACGACCGCCACGGTGCTGCACTCTGGCTACGGCTCCTCGACGCCCCAGGGCCGCATCCCCACCGCCCCATCCCCGATTCCTCGATGCCGCCGGGCTCTATCCCCAGTTCCCCGAAGCGGCAGTCCCCCAGCCCCATCGCCGGTTCCCCAGCCCGGTGCCCACCTCCTCCTCGACGTTGCCGCTGCCGTTGGTGTGCTCGGTATCCTTGTTG
>JAAGNO010015278.1:0-15178 GCA_033439905.1 Ceryle rudis
GCTCTGGGGAGACCCCCTGCAGTGCTGGGGCCAGCTCTGGAGTCCTCAGCACAGGAGAGACAGGGACCTGTTGGAGCTGGGCCAGAGGAGGCCCCAGCAATGATCCGAGGGTGGTGAAATGTTGTACCAGGCGGCCCAGAGAAGTGGTCGATGCCCCATCCCTGAAACCATTCCAGGTGAGGTTGGCCAGGTCTCTGAGCAACCTGCTCTAGTTGCAGCTGTCCCTTCTCACTGCAGAGGGGTTGCACTAGATGAGCTTTAAAGGTCCCTTTCAAGTGAAACCAGTCTATGGTTCTATGACTCTGGTTTGGGGACAATGTCCAGTCTCAGAAAAAAATGGTTATCTGCCCTGTTGTGTGGCCCTGTTAGAAACTGGGTGATTCTGCATCTTTGAGGGGAAAAAAAATCAAACATAGCTGCTCTCCTAAAACCAAGTGGTGAGACAGGGAGAAGAAGAACAATTGATTTGTGACATGACTGTTGCTGGAGGCATGCAACAGGAGCAGGGCACAGCTGTCTGAACACACAGCATGGATGCAGTTTTCCTCCTGCTTCTGTTGTTCAGCCTGTCCCAGGGAAGGTGTCTGTAGCCTCAGTGATGATGCCTCTACCTGCTCTTGCACTCTCTCTTCCCAAACTCACCACCAGCATGCTGAACACAGTTCCTGTCTGAAATTTAAGGCATGAAAATAAATCTCCAGGTAGGTGGCAGAGGCATCACAGCTGCTTCTTGGCGCTGTCTATGAGGTGGAACAAGTTCCTTCTTCACAACTGGCTTGTGACACTTGTCTCCAAACAGAACCTTGGCAAGTGTGGTCCAGGCCAGCCTGACCCCATATAACTGTTTGTCTCATGGGAGTAGCATGAAATAACAAGAAGCAAAATTCCTTGTTACTGGAGGGGGGAAAAAAATTGGTTTAGGCAATCTGTCAGGTACTGTAATGTAAGGATGTGAGAATTTGATGTAAAAGCATGTGATAGCAAATTTAATGCAAGCTCCACTGGAAAACAAACAACAACAACAACAAAAACCCCACCCCACTTTCTGGGGAAAGAACAGTAGAATACTAAAAATAAAAATACATATATTGCCAAAAAACCTCCCCATCATCTGCAGGAAGAGGACAGCAAGAGTTCAGGTGACTGGAAGGACTGACACAGGGAAAGATTAATAGAGGTGATTAGTTATATGTTGAGAACTGGACAGATACTGGGGAGGGGAATGTCCTGAGGGGATAGGGTCACACACAGCCTGAGGTGGGGAGTAGGTTGCAACCAGCACTGCTGAGGTGAGATGGGAAGAAATGAAGAACTGCTGGCTGGGAGACTGTGCCTGTGAGATCGATAATGCTGATTTAGATGTAAAGCGTATTTGAGCAGAGTGAGGAAAGGGCCCTCAACCAGCACATCATTACATTTATTTTGCTGAGCCTAAAATGGTACTAATGGGGTGGAAGCAGCAGAAAACATAGATGGAGGCTCTATGTTTGAGCTCCATAAGTGGAGGGGTAATCCTGCATGGGCAGATGTGGCTAAATTGTTCTTTCTCCCCCAAAAAAGAGAAGTTTGTCTTGCAGGCAGAGACTGGTGGGGAGCTGCAAGCTCTGGCCATCTCTGCAGTGAGCTGGTTTCTCCTTCCTATATCCTTTGGATTGCAGCACTCATCTCCTGCCTTGGTGCAGGCACTGTGGTTCTCCCAGTGCCCAGAGGGGTGGTGCAGGACAAATGTGGGCACTGTTCCTGCTAAACTGGGAGCTGCCTCTGAGATATCAGGCTGTCTGAGGGGATATCTGAATATGGGACTATTTCAAAGTGCATTGTTCTAGCCACACTCACAGCAGCCAAAAGGGACCCAGTGTCACGTAGCACTGATCAATGATGTTCAGCTGCCCGGGTTAATGGTTTTTCAGTGACATCTCTGATTAATGGATGCTCGTGAGCCAAAGGATGACTCTAGTGGTGTGTTTAGGGATGGGCAGGAGCCAGAGAGAGGAGCTGAAAGGGGTAGTCCTGAGTTTGGAGTGGAGGCAGTGACTAGGATGAGAAGATGCTAACAGCCTGGGGGGTTGGAGGGTTTGCCTGGCCCCTCCTGAAGCATGCATAGCTCTTGTCACCCTAAAGTGATTTGGGGAGCCCCAAAATTCTCATTCGCAGCCTGAGTGAAACAGGCAGAGGAGGATATTTTTTTCCATGTGGTGCTAAATAATAGTAGTATTGGGTTTGTGTGGCAAGGCTTTGGTAGAGAGGGGGCTATGGGGTGGCTCCTGTGAGAAGCTGACAGGAGGTTCCCCCACGTGTGATAGAGCCAACCCCAACCAGCTTCAAGATGGACTTGCAACTGGCCGAGGCTGAGCCGATCAGCGATGGTGGTAGCACCTCTGGGATAACATATTTATGAAGGGAGGGGAAAAAACCTGCACAACTGCAGTTGGATAGAGGATTGAGAATATATAAGAATATGCAAACACCAAAGTCAGTGAAGGAGGAGAGGGAGGAGGTGCTCCAGGCACTTGGAGCAGAGATTTCCCTGTAGCCTGTGGTGAGGCAGGTTGTCCCTCTGCAGCCCATGGAGGTTCATGGTGGAGCAGATATCCACCCACAGCCTATGGAGGCCCACAGTGAAGATAACCACCTGCAGCCAATGGAGGAACCCACACCAGAGCGGGTGGATGTCTGAAAGAGGCTGTGACCATGGGAAGTCTGTGCTGGAGCAGGATCCTGCCAGGACCTGTGGAGAGAGGAATCCATGGTAGAGCAGCTTTGTTGGCAGGACTTGTGATCCTGCCGGGGACCCACACTGGAGCATTCTATTCCTGAAGGACTGCACTCTGTGGAAAGGAGCGATCTGTGAAGAACTGCCACCTGTGGGAAGGACTCGGGTTGGAGAAGTCCATGTCTCCTGTGGGATGGACCCCAAGCTGGAGCAGGTGAAGAGTGTGAGGGTTATGCCCCCTTAAGAGGAAGGAGCACCAGAGGTAAGGTGTCATGAGCTGACCAGAATGCCCATTCCCCATCCCTCAGGGGGAGGAGGCAGAGAAATCAGGAGTGAATTTGAGTCCAGGAAGGAGAAGGGTGCAGGGAAGGTGTTTTAAGGTTTAGTTTTAGTTCTCATTTGGTTTTATTTCTCATTCTACTCTGATTCTGATTGGTAATAAATTAATTTCCCCAAGTTAAGAATGTTTTGCTCATGAAGGTAATTGATGAGTGATCTCTCCCTGTCCTTATCTCAACCTATGAGCCTTTCATTGCATTTTCTCCCTCCTGTCCAGTTGAGGAGGGGAGTGATAGAGTGGCTTTGGTGGGCACTTGGTGTCCAGCCAGAGTCAGCCCACCAAAAATAGCTGTTGTTAATGATCTCTTCTGCCATCCCCAACTGCAGCTCAGAGAGAAGCCATTCACTGTGGGGGCTGCTAATTCCTTATCACCAGCAGTTCAGGCTGCAAGGTGGGGTCACCACCTTCTGAACAGCAGTCAGTGCTGCTGAATGCTTGAACAAGGTTTGCAACCACTGACTGGGTTCCTCCTACATCTCTGCTGGCCCCCCAACAGCAGCTGTGGCTTCCTACAGCCCTAAAGCAAGGAAATTTCATCTAAATGAAATTAGAGTTTGGATGGAGACCAGACACTGCAGATGTGCAGTGAAGATAACACCATCTGTACTCAGAACTGATAGCTCACCTATTGTCACAGAAACCCGTGCCAAAACTTTAGACTATTTTTTCTTTTTTCCCAACAAAATGTCCACCATTTGTAGTGATGAAGGTGGGGGTGGAAAACACTCCTTAAAAGTCTGTACTGGGTTGTGGAATGGGAGCTGTTTCCACTGAGGTTATTTTGTGTATCTAGGGAATGAGTAGAATTGTACAGCATTTTTTTCCTCTGGGCGTGGGTTTCTGGAGGTGGGGTAAAGACTTAGTCCTTGAGGATGTGGCAGGAGCTCCTGCTGTGGGTATATGGCTGCAGTTTGCTCCTCTGTGGCCCTTATTTAGTTCAAAGCTACACCCACTCCATCCCCTGCAGCCCATTTGTGCTGCCTAATATTAATATATAAGTATTAATGGCATTTCTATAAAGGAAGAGCTGAGGTCAGTAGTACACAGACAGTTTGTTTTGGTTAGTCTACAGCTTTGGCTTTCCCCTGTGTATTTCATCCCCTCCCCTTTTACCTGATAGTCCATGTGCAGCAGAGCAGGGCAATATTTCCTTCCTTCTCTGGTCCTCCTGCCCAAGTTATTAGATGGCTGATACACCCTTGAACTAGTGAATTATTTAAGGGTTGCTACCTTGTGGCTTTCTGGAGGAAGAAACCCAGCCTTTAATTGTGTCTCCTATTTTCTAATGTAGCTACTTCAGTAATTTTTTTCTTAGCATTTAGTGCTATTTCCTTGCTTTTGATTACTTTTTCAACCATGTGGAGAAGGTATTGTTCAATATAGAGCCCATGTGTTCATGTCTTCTATAAACTTGGGCAGTTAGAACCAGAAAACTGCACAAAATGTCCGAAGATGTCCATCAGTCAGCCTGACATCTAGATTATTTTCAACTTCTTCTGCCCTGTGGTATTGATGACCCTGACAGTACAAGCTGTGGCCACTCTCTCCAGTGTTGCTGAAGTCTCGTGGTCCGAGTTCCTATTCCTTTAGGACATGTGAAACCATAGTGTTGGTGGAGAAGCTGCCATACTGTTCTTACTTGATGCATCAAGATGCTGTTGGTTATGTCTGTAGGGGCAAACTCAGGGGGCAAAGGGGACAAACTTGAAAAACTTTCAGAAGTTTTTCAAACTGCTGACAGGATCAGTCAGTGTCATTTGTGGATAGGAGCTGAGAGGTCACAAGAAGCTGTGCTGGCTGGTCTGGGGACACTGGTTTTCGTGGGTTTCTCTGGGAGTGGACAATGAATCAACAGGGGTCTGGCTCTGGTGCTGGACAGCCATGTGCCTGGGGACCACTGAGTGTGATGAGACCCTGGCCCAGGGTGCCCAGAGAGGTGGTCGATGCCCCATCCCTGGAACCATTCCAGGTGAGGTTGGCCAGGGCTCTGAGCAACCTGCTCTAGTTGCAGATGTCCCTGCTCAGTGCAGGGGGGTTGCACTGTAAAGGTCCCTTCCCATCCAAACCACTCTGTGAAAATAACTGATGTCTCTCAGCTCCCCATCCCTGAGTGACACATTGCAGGCTCGGCACAGCTCCTGTCCCGGCTGATGTCACCTGGGGCAGAGCGCTGTTGGGTGTCTGGTGTGTGACAGCAGCGAACTGGGGAGCTCCGGAGCAGTGTCTCAGTGCCCAGGGACCAGCCATGGCACGCAGGGTGCCCCCCATCAGGCCCGGGCGTCCCAGGGGCAGCTACCTCGCCAGCATCCCCTCCACCCTGAGACAGACCCAGGGATCCGCTCGCTTTGGGCCGTGTCTGGGGGTCGGCTGCCAGGGCCGGAGCACGACCCTCGGCCCCAGCACTTCGCTTTCCTCAGGAATTTGGCCCGGCCGCCGTGCCGTAGGGCGGTTGCCATAGAGACGAACGGCGCGGCCTAGTGCGGCAGGCGGGGACCCGCGGGCTCCCCGCAGCTCCTCCGGAGATGTCTTTCCGCGACCTCAGGAGTGAGGAGCCTCGCTGAGGGGCAGGGGGGGACGGGACGGGACGCGGCCGCCGCTGGTCTCGGCTCCCGTGAGGCACCGGCCGGGCCGGACCCCGGGCTCGCTGGGGTCTGTGGGTCGGCCCCGTTGAGCGCTCAGCGGCCGAACGGGCCCCGCTTTTCCTTGGAGTTTGTGGAGTTGGCCCTGTAGTTTCACTTAGCAAAGGCGGGTGAGAGGCGCTGCGTTTCTAACCGGTGCCTTGGGTGAAGTCTATGTGAAAACCTGCCGCAGCGTCGGAGCTTTTCTTTACATTTCTAAAATTCTTTAAATTGAGCGGCAGGCTGCACTTTAACAGGGTGTGATGAACCCAGAGGACTGGGGTAGCAACAAAGGACTGGGGTAGCACAGTTTCCTTCATCTAACTGTGTTTTGTAGAGAGAAGGTGCTTTCTGCCCAGTGAATCACTTGTTAAGTCACCTTTTTACTCAGGCATGTTTTCTACTGAAATGATATTGTTGTTTTTTAAATTAATCCAATCAGGATTTAGTTTTACCAGTATCTTGAACAGGACATACTGAATGGTAAACAAACAGCATGGTGTGGGAACCAGAGTTCTTGGTGATGTCCGTGTTGGATACATAAGAAGGAATGCCTGCTCTTGTTTGTTTTTCAGATTTTACTGAGATGATGAGGGCACTGGGGTATCCCCGCCTCATATCTATGGAGAATTTCCATACCCCAAACTTCCCACTTGTTTCAGAAGTGCTTCTCTGGCTAGTGAGAAGGTGGGTGATAAGCCAACAGTGGGGCTGATGCTGGGATGGCTGGTGTATGTGCTTGGAGCTGATGTTTTGTGTGAAACTGTATTAAGAAGTGTAAAGAGGGACATAATGATGTTCAGTCACTCTGTGAGATCTCCTGTTTTAAATGTCAGATAGATAATGTGGTAGTTACGTTTGAGGGGTTTGGTTTAATTATACAACAAAACCAAACCAAACAAACAAAAACCAACCAGACAAAGAAACAGAAGTGCTTTAGTAGCTGAGAAATACAGTGACTCAGTCCTGGCCGAGATTGTATCCTGAAGGTGAACATACTTACTCCATCTCTTACAGCCTCCATTACCATCCTGCCTAGAACTGACTTTGTACTCCAAACAGGGTGGTAGATAATGAGAATTTATCAAGATACAGCTGTTTCTCACCTTGTTGCTGCAGTTGTTGGTTCATCCTGGTATTGTCTGGTATCCATGCCTTGTTTAAAAAACCCAAAATGAAATGGAACTCATCTACTACTATCCAGTTGTAGTTTTACACCCACTTAAACCCTTGACAGACTTTGGTTAAATATTTATGAATCTTGAGGTGCTAATCAGACTATACATGATCATTTTTCTCCCATGTAAATCAAAAAACAAACGTTTTTTTTAAGCTGCTCATAAGATAGAATAGCACAATTGAAAATACGGCAGTGACTTATTTGCCTGATGGCTATTTTTTGGCCTGGATTCATAATTAGTATCTGTTAATTACCAAGCTGTTAAAAAATTGCTGAATATTGTAATAAAATAGGGAAATACAGCCATTCAAAATTACTTGGAGTACGTTACGTAAAGATTCTTTAAGATCTGGATGATACACTAAGGGTCTAAATTACTGGTTGCTTTCAGCTTGTGTGGGAAAACCTAAATCAGTGTCCCCCTTAGTATGTAACAGTAAAAGAACAGAGCAATTGGAAGAAAGCAAAAATACTGTTTTCAAAAGATGTTTCTCTAATGAATCTGAACACTTTTAAAAGCTTTGATTCCTGTGTTATAAGATTACTGGGAACCCTTCATCCCTGAAAGTGTTTCATTTTCAGACCAAATAGCCACTGCACGCTGGCATCCTTTTGTGTGTACAGGTCAGAGTTACAGCTGTCACAGGCAGACAGCTTTTCCAGCTCCCAGAAGCCTTTTAATTACACTTTAAAGCAGAGAGGCTATTTTGCACATGCCTCGCTAGTAATTTCCAATGTGATTTGAAAGTGAAGATGCTTTTTTGCCCGGCTGAATGCTGAAAAACTCAAAGCCTTTTATGAGACTGGGAATTTACTTCTTTTTCTTCCTTGGTTCCTGTAGGCTGGAGGCTTCTAGAAGTTTCTACATTTCATTAGTGTGGGGTTTTTTTAAAGCATTTCACAATCTTTCAGATTGCTTTTTCGTAAGCTGAGCTTACTTTTGAAAGCAGTATGTTTGAAATGATGTCTGAGTGCAAATCTTCCTTGTGTGTTCGGAGAGTGTGGAGAAGTGTCACAGCACGTTAGAAGCTGAGGTGGCTGGTTTTGTTACCACCAACGGTAGTAACCTAGGACAAGTCATTTTAATGTACCACTGGAAGTATTAACTCAGTCATATGCCTGGTGTGTTAAACTGTGAATTAAATTTGGTTTGATTTATAGGAGCACCTTGTGACTTAAGTAGTAAATCACTTCTGAAAATAAGTATTTCATGGACTTAATTGAACCAGGTGAATTTTGCTCCTTTGCCAAACTGACTGACAAGATGCATTCGGGACCCCACAGTAACAATTCCTTCTGGAGAAGCATCTTGGGTTTTACAGGTTCTGCAGTTTGTACTCAAACCCACTGTGTGCATTGTGGGGTCTGGATACCCCACTCTGCAGTGGGAGCTAAAGATTTATTTTCTAGCCTCATACATGTGTGTTTGGTTTGATTTTGCTTCACAGATGGAGCAGTCTCTTTAATATCGCACATCTATTTCTTGTCAGAATCTACACTTGCTTCTTTCCCCAGGTATGAACCTCAGACTGACATTCCTCCTGATGTAGAGACAGAGCAGGACCGGGTTTTCTTCATTAAGGCAGTGGCTCAGTTCATGGTAAGTCTCCCTACAGAGTTGTGTGTAAGGACACTGAAATATTGGTCCCCCATCACCTTTAACGCTTTCTCTCTTAACCCCTTACAACTCCCTCACGACGGGTGTCCATGTGTGTGTATCCTGTGTGGTTTGTGCTGTTATAAACTGGAACAGGCCAGGGCATGCTGGTCTGAAATCATGCAGAGTTCCATACATCCCATTGCAGAATGGGGATCTAAACACCTAACACTAAAGCAACATTCGTCCTTCTCACCTCATACTTATAAAAGAGGTAATAGTGGAAGGTACAGCTGTAGATGTGAAATGTTTTGAAGCCATTTAAATGGGTTCAGGAGAGATCCCATCATATTTGGTGCTAACTTTGGATGCCTAATTCTTTTTGTGCGCTTGAATAGTCATAACTTGTGATGTTTGCATTATGACAGAATCACATATTGATACTCTGTTGTATGAGCCTTCTCGCTTCCTAGATCGGGCCGGGTTTAGCTCAGATCAAATCTTTTATCACATTATTCATGAGCATACTTGAACTGGGCCACTCTTTTTAGTCACACGAAATAAAATTACATTGCCCTTCATGTTATTTTGATGCAGCCTTTGCTGTTCTGACACACATGCCACTCTTCGTCAGGTGGAAAAAAACTTCACGAGGCTGCAGGCGGGGCTGGAAGCAGTGAAAGTCTTCATGTCAATACCAAACATTAATTTCTTACAATATATTTTTTTCTTAAATTTTTTAAACAGAATAAAGTGACATTATAACCAAGCTAGGTTTTCTCTGCTCATTTGTGATGATTTCCATCATAGATTTTCTTCATTCTTAATTTTACTTTTTATTTTCATTACTTAATTTTATGGTGTTCACAGCATAATACCCTTCTGTAAATACCAGAGTGCACTTTTGAGCCCTGGAGCAAGGTGTAGTGAAGAGATCTATTTAATTTGGAGGGATTCCCCCCCCCGAGATCTATTTTGTTTGGAGGGATTCCCCCCCCGAGATCTATTTTGTTTGGAGGGATTTCCCCCCCCCTCCAAATCAGGCATGTTTTAAAAGGGCAAGTATGGAAGCAGAAATATTCTTAAGCATACATTTTCCTTTTAATAGCTGATTTAATGTAAGAAATCCCAAGCATTTTGAAGAATTACATAATATGGTTCAGAAAATGAAATTAATTTCTTTAATCATCCTGTACTTTGCTTCAGTTAACATTACAAGATAGTATTGGGGTTTACTGTAGGGTTTCAGCATTTTCAGAATGAGAAAAGCTGACAGACATCTCTGTAATAATTCACTCTCTGTGGAATCTGCTGTTCTCTTCTCCAGTAGCTAATAGCTTTCTGCATCTGCAGCCAGATGGGAGACAGATTTGTCTGGGAAGAGAGTATCAGGATAGATTAGTCATCATGACATATAACTAGAGTGTTGCCCCTCTTTACTGAACAAGGAGTAAAGATGTGTTAATTTTTTTTACACAAATTATGTAGTGCTCTGTGTCACTGGTAGTTTGAGAACTTACCAAATGCCTCCTTTTCAGACCCAAGAGTTCTTGAAGCATCTGCAGAGTTGTCTTACATGTGTTTAATCATTTGCCCACCTAGAATGCCTAAGTCTGGGCGGCTCAAGACCTGGCTTCTACTTGAACCCAGCTGGATCCCAGTTTGAGGCAGAGTGCAGCAAAAAGCCTCTGAAGAGTTTAGTCTCATAGAAATGCATTTGTGAAAACATAGCAAACCAAAGTACCAAATGTTTTGCAAAACATTTGTTTTTTAAAAAGTGAAGGGCAAAGCAGTTGATGTGATGTCTGCTCATAGTCTTCCCGAGTGCTTTCCTAGAAGAATCGTGTTCAATTCCCATTTCAGCCCATGGAGATTTAAAGCCACTGCTTCAGTACCCAGGAGACTACCTTCAGTTTGAACCAGGACAGGGAGATGAGAGCAATCCTCATTTGAGGACTGTGCTGTGGAGAGTGTGCCATTGTACAGGAAGGAACACAAAATAGTAGGGCTTGGCAGGCTGAAGACCGTGACTGAACCGAATGCCAGAGCTCTCGGCTGGGAGTTCTGCTTCTTGCCTGGGCTGCTCTTGTGTTTCCAAGACATTGTCAACATTTGTCTCTGTGACAATCATAAAGCAGATTTTAAAGTCAAGCAAAGTTTCTGGCTGCCGATGCCGTTCTTGCCGTCGCATTCTATTTCGCTTTTCCATTGCATTGTAATAATCTGATCTTCAGAAGCGATTTTCAGTGATGCTTGAAGACCATTTAGGTGTGTTACAAAATAGGTGACTGTCTCAAGCTTTTCCAGACATGAACTTTGAAACCCTGAGTAAGCAGGGCCACTAGGCCAATCTGAAAAACATAGGTACTCATCTGTGTATTTTTTCCTCTTAAAAAGAAGTCTTTAAGTAACAAAACATTGGTTTTTTTTTCCTTTACTAGACATTGATTTTTCTCTCTTGGGGTTGAATGGAACTGAAATTGGGATTCCTGTCTTTAACAACATCCTTTATGATGTGGTGCATTAGACTTCTTTCGTAGGGGAGATTTAACAGATTCTGTCAACTTAATGACCAACTTCTTTTAAAATTTAATACCTACTGTTTCTGTAATTCGTATTTTAGATTCCTTCTACTGGAAAGGAAGGGAGGAGAACATATCTGGCTTTCCACTTTGTTTATTGGCTCATTTGAGGTCACGCTGGTCAAAATTTTCAAAAGCGATTGGGTTTTTTGCACCGTAAGTGTCGTATTCCCCTGACTCAGGGTGTGCAGTGCTAGTAACCTGTTCCGGAAGTTTTGACTTCATTTTTCAGCTGACTTCCTGCTGGCAGGGTGCAGATGTTGGGTCAGTTTCCTCTGGTGGGTTGAGATTATCAGAGAGAGAGGCAAGAGATAAACATTTATTGGAAATGGAAATGTGACTGTAAAGTCAAAAGTTTGACCACATGCATACAAAGAAACGTGGGTCAACAACTATTTGCTTTGTTTCCTTTGTTCTTCAAAAAGTTGGAGCTAAGTCTGTGCTTTCAGATTGCTCATGGAATCATTCTGGTTGGAAGAGACCTTTAAGATCACCAAGACCAAACATTAGCCCAGCGCTGCCAGGTCCCTACTAAACCATGTCCCTCAGCACCACATCTACAGTGCTTTTAAGTCCTTCCAGGGATGGGGACTCCACCACTGCCCTGGGCAGCCTGGGCCAGGCCTTTCTTCTCAAGGGGAAGAAATTATTCCTCAGGGCCAAACTAAACTCCCATTTCCTCTTATCCTGTTACTTGTTCCTTGGGAGAAGAGACCAACCCCACCTGGCTGCAACCTCCTTTCATGGAGTTGTCACTAGCAAGGTCTCCCCTGAGCCTCCTTTTCTCCAGGCTGAACAACTTCAGGTCCCTCAACCACTCCCCACAAGACCTCCAGACCCTTCCCCAGTTTCACTGCCTTTCTTTGGATGTGCTCCAGCACCTTTCTCTCTTTAGTTTCACGGGGAATTTTCCTGCAGCCATTTGCACAGTGCAGAGTGGGCAAAACTTGCACCGGCCATTCTCATGTTTGAGTCTTTTTCCCCCCAGTCTTGCACTGTCAGAGCCCCGAGCAGGGTGAATTGCTCGTGGTAACGCTGTTTAATGCCAAAGTTGAGCAATACCACGAGTGAAGCATGGGTAGGTTCTTTCTGCCACACAGTATTCCCAAAAGATCAACATTTTAGCAGAAGATTTATGTTCAAAAGATGCTAAAAAGCAGATTCTTAGTTTTTGCATACAGAACTAGTGATCAGTTTCTATTTGCTTGCTTGTTTAGTCCTGACATCAGGAAAACTGCCTCTGAGTTTTACCCAAAGTTTGCTGTTGGCTCCTTGTGGCTCTTTCTTTATAATATAATCATTAGGAATTCAAGAGTAAGATTTATGTCCTTTCTGTGGCAGATGTATCATTTCCATTATGCTCTTTTTTTTCCCCTTTATTATTTCTAAGTGTAAAAAGATACTATTATATTTTTTTAAAGGTTTTTCCTTACTGGTCTGTCTGTGCCTTTCAGAGATGGAAAACAAGGGACTAAGAGTACTAATATTGAAGCAGGGAAAAAATTGAGAGGAACAGTAAAATATTCTGAAGGTACTGCTGGAAGAGAAGACAGTTAAATTAGGATAATTGATCTTATTCTTGTAACTCATTAAGGGTGAAATTCACCTCTCTGCAGCATCATCACAAGACCTGGGCAGCATTTATATTCCACTTAAATTAAATTTGAATTTAAGTGGTGCACAGGGTTTTTTTGCTGATCTCTATGCAGGGAAGAATTAATGGATAGTTTGGTTTTTTTCATTCTGGTAATTATCTGCAAATGTTCTGACATGCAGGAAGTGCACATGCTTCAGAAGAATTTCTTCTAGGAACATCAGTATTATGAGGAGGCAAACTTGTGTTTCCCAACAGGAAGATTTAGGTCTGTAAAGCAGAGTGTGGTGTCCTCAGAAAGAGCCTTTGAGTGGAGTGTGATGAGGTGAATGAGGGTTTTGTTCTTTGTGACATGATGAATTCATTCTTCCTTCCCGAAGGCTACCAAAGCTCACATCAAGCTCAACACTAAGAAGCTTTACCAGGCAGATGGTTATGCAGTGAAAGAACTGCTGAAGGTCACCTCTGTGCTGTATGGTGCTATGAATACCAAGGGAGTGGAACGTGTGGACATGAGCGAGGAAGACAGCAGCAAGTTCAAGTTTGACCTTGGCTCAAAAGTAAGAAAACTTGTACTCTTGTTTTAAGTGGGGATTTTGTGTTCACTTAGGAAAACCAAATCCATTTGCTATCTGCAGCTTCATCAGAGAATGTGCTTGCAAGGGCTTAGGTGTGGTTTTAACATACTTTCTGTAGTTGAGGTTAGATGCTATGATTTGCTTTAATCTCCGTGAATTCTTAACCAGAAGCATAATGCAAGGCAACAGTGGCACCAAATCGGTTATCTTCGTTTGGGACTGCTGTTGAATTCATCACAGTATTGGACTAGGCTGGAATAAAGACTATTTTCTATCTACTAACCTTCTGGCAAGAGGAGCATGCCAAATACTGAGTGAAGGTTGGTTTTCAGCCCCTTTGCATTGAAGGAAATGGAAATCTTTATATTACTCTTAACAGCCATCAAAGCTGGACAAGCCCTTAAAATAAATGCCACCTTCAGATATCAACCCCCCCCCCCCAACTCTTTGTTAAATAAGAGGAGCCTCTGTTACTGCTTTTTGTTAGTTTTAGCACTTCTGTGGTTTAATATTTTGAGTCTTTGGTTCTTTTATAGCTACACAGTGTCATGCCTGCCTGTCAGGAAACAGTAACCATTGAAACAATGGCAGAACTGTGGGCAATGTTTCCTCTGTATAAATCTGGTGTGTCTCTTTGAAGAAATAATGAAAAGCCACCTTTAGATGAACAGTATTCATGACCTATACAATGTGCTAGTCACATACCTTTTGGTACACAGAATTTTTACTTTTGCATATGAAAAAGATGATGTTTCCCTTTGCCCTGGGCAGCACATGAACCAACAAGTGGTTGAGTCACAGTTTTGGGGAGTTGTTTTGTTGGCCTAAAGTGGCTGGGGTTTCACCCAGAAGCCTATGTCTAAGTGGTGCTTCATCTAGACCATTTTAAAGCAAAGAGACAGGCTCACTCTCGTTCCAGCAAACAACTTCTTCAACCCTATAGCAGAGTTTTGGACACTGCGCTGACTTCCTGTGTAATTTTAACATCCAAACGGGAAAACTCCGTGTGGATTTTCTTTGTGATCCTGGGAATTCTCTTTACTACTCAGTGCTGTTGCTGTGTTTCCAGATTGCTGACTTGAAGGCAGCTAGACAGCTTGCTTCTGAAATCACCTCCAAAGGAGCAAGTCTGTATGACCTACTTGGCAAAGAAGTTGAACTGAGGGTAAGTACATGCTGGAGAGAGTCTAAGAACTTGTGTTCTCTGGGTACTGCAAAGGAGTAATGTGAAAAAAGTATCAGTAGGTACTATTAACATCTGAAATGAGCATTCTGTGAGTTTGAAGGAATGGGTCTGCCAGTTTGCAGTTCCTTTCCACTCACATTCATCCTCGATGGGATGAGGTTCAACAAAGCCAAGGGCTGGGTCCTGCACTTGGGTCACAAGAACCCCCTGCAATGCTCCAGGCTGGGGCAGAGTGGCTGGAAAGTGCCCAGAGGAAAAGGACATGGGAGTGTTGGTTGACAGCCAGCTGAAGATGAGCCAGTGTGTGTCCAGGTGGCCAAGAAGGCCACCAGCATCCTGGTTTGGATCAGCACTAGTTTGCCCAGCAGGACTAGGGCAGGGATTGTCCCTCTGGGCTGAGCACTGGGGAGGCTGCGTCTCAAATCCTGGGTTCAGTTTTGGGCCCCTCACTCCAAGCAGGACAGTGAGGGGCTGGAGCGTGTCCAGAGAAGGGCAACAAAGCTGGGGAAGGAACAAGTCTGGTGAGGAGCAGCTGAGGGACCTGGCGTTGTTGAGCCTGGAGAAAAGGAGGCTCAGGGGAGACCTTCTCATTCTCGACAAGCTCCTGAAAGGAGGTGGGAGCGAGGTGGGGTTGGTCTCTTCTCCCAAGGTACAAGCAACAGGAAAAGAGGAATCATCCTCAAGTTGTGTCAGGGGAGGTTTAGGTTGAACCCGAGGAACAATTTCTTCCCCTTGAGGGTTGCCAAGGGCTGGCCCAGGCTGCCCAGGGCAGTGGTGGAGTCCCCATCCC
>JAAGNO010015279.1:2596-22183 GCA_033439905.1 Ceryle rudis
TTCCTTCCCCTCTTTCTTCCTTCCTTCCTTCCTTCCCCTCTTTCTTCCTTCCTTCCCCTCTTCCTCCCCCCCCTTTTTTTTTTTTTCTTTCTTTTATCTCATATTTATCTTGCTTTTCCAGGCAACAGTAGGAATGTCCCCTCATAAGCATTCTGTTCACATTTAGACTTCAGGGAGTATCTGAGGCCTAGGAGCCAGGTGAAGAGAAATCAATAAATTTAGACAGAGAAAACGCCCTCAAGTTCCACATAAAAGATATTTATTCCAAATAAAGGCCTGTGTTAATCTGAGGGAACAGCAACTCTGTAGCAGTTATCAGCCATACATCCTTGGAAGATGAAGAGGAGACCAGTTGATAAACCTTGGGGGGGTTTGTGTTTGCATGGCAAGCTTATCTTTAAGCTTCTAACAGCTTTTAGTAAGTGCTCATTTTCCATTTCAGTTCTGATAAGACAACATCATTCTGATAGTTTCCTTCTTATCAGATGGGCAAAATTCAGCGATCAGAAAGTAGGATTTGGAGGCAGGGTTTCTTCTTAGGGTTTGTTCCTTGTGGCTGTGACACCTGCCTCACTGCGTGGACGAGGACGGTCTATAACGTGACGTTCAGCTGCCCCGTGGGAAATACTGGCTAATAATTCCCTGCCTCACGGGATGCATATGAAGATTAACTTCATGGAACGAGTGAAGTATTTATTAATAAATGATCGCTATTGATATGTCACTTCCTCGTTGATAGCAATGACATTGCTAATATATTACTCCTGAGGGGAATGTAAATGAGCACATAAACCAAAAGACACTCACTTGAGTAATTTTCATCACCCCGCGCCAAAGCCGTGCATTCAGTGGTGTCCGTGCTAGTGCTTTTTTTTTTTTTTTTTGATGAATTTTAAACTATTACAGAAGAAATGCTATGAAATATGAAGGGAGAAGCCAAGGTGATGTTCACTTGTCCTGTCTTCAGGTGGTGCCTACTGGAGTATCATTGATAATCTATCTTCCTTCTTTTAAAGGCCTGTTAACTGAGGACGTAGGTGAGGCAGCGTAGGTGAGCAGTTTTAAATCCAGCTACAGTTTAGAAGTTTAATCTCACTGTGTGTTTTCTCCACTACAAATGGGATTAAACTGGGAAGTGTCCGACAGCAGCAGCGTGGCTATTTAATTATTTATCTTCTAAAAAAAATTTCTCGCATTTTTTAATGTTAAAGGTTAAAAGGTTAAAAAGATGTTAAGGTTAAAAAGAAATGAGATGTTTTACCAGGCCGATTCCAGTGTCAGAGCTGTTGTTTAGCCTGTGATAGGAGATAGGGGAAAAGAACATCATGTTTCTTTCGGTGTTGAGTTCGAGGGATGTGACTGAACAGCAGGGTCCTACAAGGTTTCGATGGAGGGCTTTTTTGTTTTTTTTAGATGCTTTTACAATTTTATTAGCTCCTTAATGAAAAAGGCCCCTGCATCCCTATTTTTTGTTTCTTTATAGTTTTAGACCTCTGTATTTTTTTTCTAATAAGCTCTAAATATTAAAAATAATCTTGTGATAAATGTCCTCTGGGCTTAAACTGAAATTGCTTCACAGAGCCTCTGTTTTTAGGGTGTGGATTGGAAGAAAGAAATGAGAAAAATATAAAGGGCAGAGGAGAGGGAATGTGCTTGAAAACTCAATTCTTGACATTTTGCTGAGTATCTGAGCTGTTGTCTGAAAGGTTGATCTTCCTCGTACCCGTTGGTTCCTCTGCTATTGTCTCACTGGACTGAGAATCCTTTTTGTAGTGTTGTAGTCCAATTGACCTCAACATTACATTGGATAAAAAGAAGCAAACTCAGCAGCTCTAGTGAATCTCAGCTGCTTTTATAAATCTGTCTTGTCTAAGATGCTGGCACGGCCTGAGTTGCACCTTAATGAATCTTTTGTTGAGGTTTTGGTCAGAAAGGTCCCGTGAATCAGAACATGGCTTTCTGATTCTTCAGTGTTAATGTCAAACCAGGGTGGTAACAAGTGAGTCCTAAGAGCTCATTATTATGCTCATAATTCCTTTGCCTTAATAGTTTCCAGATGTATAATATATATATATATAAAATAAATCTCATGTCTGGAAAGTATCTCCTGCAAATAAAAGCCCAAAACACAGAGCTTCTGATTTCTAGATGTCCTTTAAGCCTCTCAATAATGATAGCATGTGTTTGTAAACGAATTACACCGGTCATGTAACTTCTGACAGGCTTAATCCTTATTTTATGGGGTAGCATTATGTTTAATGTTACTTTTATCTTGCAGGAGAACCAGGCGCGCGTTTTTTAGTGCTTATTTTGTGGAAACTTGAAAAGCAAAGCCCAACTTCAGTAGTGCTTTTTAAGCTTACGAATCATAATCATCTCGAATTAAAGCTCTGTAAGAATAGTTTCTCTTGCTGAGAGCAACCATAGAGCTTTTTCTATATTAAACTGTTTTGTACTTACATTAGTCCTATGTCGAGATCTAAATACTCTTAATGTCTTTTGTAGAAACCATAAAAGCTTTTAGTTCGGCGTCTCAAAACCTCCAATTGTTTATATTCGCAGGCATTTGTGTTTTACATGCGAGGAATAAATAGTTTAATCTGTTCGATATTACGTAATCTCCCCTCCTCGCTACACGTTCACTGTCAGAACTTGACTCAAGGGGTTTATTTCATGCAGTGTAACACTTCTTTCCCAATTGTCTGGAAGGAAAACACAAATGGATGTGGCAGTTGCGCAGCGATGGAGCTATACTAAGGCGTTTCCTTAAGAAATTAGATATTTTTCTGCTGTGTATGAAGACTCAAAATCCCTATCTTCACTCAGTGACCGATTAGCAGATACTTTATCCTTTAACTGAAGTGAAACCCTGAACTGAAGCAGCTTTAAAAGGCAGTTTACATAATTGATGATGTAAAAGTTGCTGGAGCAACTAGAGAAGAGAGAAATGTGACAGATGTGTAGGATATCTGCATGCAGAGACTGTGGGCAAAGGAATGTATTGCGCTTAAGATGCACAGATTCTTTCTGCAGGTATGTGAGAACCTGGACTCTTCTCCTGCATCTGTTGGCACGTGGTTATTCATCTATGGGAAATGTAATCCACTTAATTCTTACGTGGCTTCATAAATTACTGGCATCGGTTTGAGCCAAATATTTCTTTTGTGTGACACCACGAATGGGAAAACTTTCCTGCCAAGGAAGGGACAGATCTGAATGATAAGTGTGGCAGTAATATTTATTATAGAGCTTTTTCACCAAAGAGTGAAAAAAATTAATCTCTGATATGACCAGCTCTTCATTCCAGGTAACTTTTCCCTCCTTTCAAACTGACCAAGCAGCCATCTTTAATTCAGCAACTAAAGAAAAACTTGCTCTCAAATTCCCCATTTCTGTTCTCTGCTGGAGGCA
Source organism: Ceryle rudis (assembly GCA_033439905.1). Lineage (NCBI taxonomy): Eukaryota > Metazoa > Chordata > Aves > Coraciiformes > Cerylidae > Ceryle > Ceryle rudis. Next base: position 6,008 of record JAAGNO010015279.1, read on the forward strand.
TCCAGTTTTGTTGATAATGATCTAATCTGTTGCATAACCGGAGAACACTGAGCCTGCTGCCACAGCCTGCTTCTTTCTTGGCACTGCTGGAAGGCTTCAAAGAGAGACTGTATGTGTGAGGCGACTGCTCTACCAGCAAGACCAAGGGGATCAAAGCATATGTTTAGAAATGGAAAACAACAAAAACGAGGAGCAGTTACCACACAGTTGAAATTGGAACCAGTCTTGCAAAAAATGAACTATTTTGAAGTTAAGGATAGTTACTTCAAATTCCATAGAGCAGGAAAAGGTCAGGAATTTTGAAGGGAAAAACTCATTAAGATTTTATTTTGTAGATACTTGGTATGGGGAAGACTCATTTTTTCCAAAAATGGATGTGTTGTTTAGGGTTTTTTTTTATGCTGCATCACATTGCTTTCTTGGCTCCTCTAATGTATTCAGTTAGTAAGTTCTAAAATGAAATCAGCTGAAAAATTACTTGAAAGTAAGAAAAAAAAAAAAAGTAGGAATTTTTTCTATAGAAATATTCTTTGAAGGTTGGACAGTTTTTCCAAGATTGCATTCAGTGAGGTTGGAAAAAAAAAAAAACCAGGGGTTTATGGTGTGAGTTTTGTTGCTGGTTTGGTTTTTGTGTATTTTTAAAGGTTTTTTTATTATTGCATAATAAATGGAAAGAATTTCTCTTAATATTATCCCCCAGTGTTTTGGATGAAAACGCCTGATTGTTCAGGAGATACCTAATTTATGAGCATCTAATTTATCCTTCAATGAGTTTCATGAATCAAGACTGTTATTCCTTGTACTTTAAGTGTGGGTTATATTATGATGCAACATTGCCTTAAACTGGTTCTTTCTCAGTGTTAAACATTCATTTTTTTTTCCACTTACAATTCTGAATATTTTTCCTTCGTGCTGAAAATCTTGCTATTTACCTGTGCTGATTTAGTAACTTTTCATATTGGAAACGTAGGGCTTTTATGAAGGGGAAAATGATAGCTGCACCCTGCTCAAGTGTGTGGCACTCTTCCCACACCTAAAATCTTGTGAGTTACTGTTTAAGTAGAATTTTGGACTCTAGTATTAGAAACACTCCTGTTCCCTCCTCTTCTTTTAGAGACAGATTCTTTACTCTGTACATTGAATGGTCAAACGATAGCTTCTAACGAGAGCTTGTCCTGATGGTGACAGGAGGGAGCCGTAGTTAGGGTTTCTGCTTTCTGCCTGCTTTGGCTGCTTTGCTCTCTGTGGTGGTTTTTGTTTCTTCTGTGGAACTCGTGGGGTTAGAGGGGGTAGATGCTCCGTCAGACCAGACCCTTCTGAGACCTCAGCTGTAAAACCCTGACTGCCTTCAAAATACATGAGCAATCTGTATCTTTTCAATGCATCAGCTGTAATCAGAAATTATTCTGAGGGTCACAGAAAGTATTTTCCTTATCCAAAACTACCCTGGACCCTTTCTTGAAAGCATCAATGCTTGAAAGTTTTCTTTTAAAAGTCTTTTTAGAAGGGCTAAACAAGACATTTTTCTTTGTCCTCCTTCATGAAACAGTTGAGTTGTTCAACTGAAATGAAAATACTTTAGAAATTAAGACTTAAGGCAGAGAGATTCATCATGAAAAATTTCAGATCGGTTTTTAAAGCTTCGCAGAGTTTTAAGGGATGGACAGTCCTCTGATCCTGCCTCTTGTTGGAGAAGCACTATCACAAATTTACTAGCTGCCATGATAACGTTATTTGGGACATGTTAAATAGCTGTTTAATTGAATTTTATTTTTTAATATTTCTGTCTGTAATTCCCTTACTAGTAAAATAGATCAGTGGCAGTGAAGTTGTGTGTGCTTAGTGGAGCCTCCTCTTGTCCTCTTTTTGGGTCACTGAGATCTCTGCTTTTGAGAGGCTTTTGTACTCTGGTTTTTTTATGTTGAGGGTATTTTTGACAGGGAGTCAATGCTCAGATTGCTGTTTTAGTTACTATGGAGAAGCTTTCCCACAGGAAGCCTTACGCTCTGTTTTCTGAAGATGGTCAAACACTGAATTTGCTCAACTTCCTCTTAACTTGGAGTTCTGAAGTTCATTTCGTACCAGTTGTCTTTAGACTGACAATTCCTTTGGCTCATACATGCTTCCTTTTAGCCTTTGTGATCTCTAGTGTCCTAATGGAAAAAGGAAAAGATGAAGATCAGAACAAGAGAGGAATATACTCTGAAAGCCTGCGTGTCATAAGGGAAATAAATGTAGTTGTCGTCTGATCATGGGCTTTTGTTGAGAGAGAACTATCACACGCCTGTCTTGGAACTAAGTTTATTGGCCATCTCTGGTATATACTGATGTCTGTCTGAAAGCTCCTGCACTTGAGAGTATGGTTGCCATATGCAAGATGATAGCTTGTGGTATTCTTTAGCAGATTCAAGTCCTTTAAATATTTTTTTTTTCCCATGGGGAACACTTCCTGGGTCCGGGCTGAATGGCAACAACACGTGTGCTTTGGTTCGTATGTAGTCGTGAGGTTTTTTTTTTCCTGGTACCTTCTGCAGTTTTTCTTTGTGCCTGCTACGTTGAATACCATTTGAAGAGGTAGCTACATTAAGGTGTGGAGTTCAAAGTGGCAGAAAACCATATGAAGCAGGGAACTTGATCCAGAAATACATTGTGAAAGGTTCTCAAAGCATTTCATTTTCATCTGCTCTGTCAGCGCCTTTGCTGATTGAACGCTTCCTCTTAAGCCCACTGCTCTCAGACTGGTTAGGTTGTGTGATTTTTATTTTTTTTTCCAAGCTTTCGCCTCCTCCAGCTATAGGAAGGCAATTCTGCAGCCTTTGAAGGGCCCAAAGGTTTGATAGCATTGTGCCGCAGTGTGAGCTTTCCTCCTGGTCCTGTGCAGTCCACTGTGATGTGAAGGGTAGGAGCCTTTTTCTCCTCATCCTTTTATTTCTTTTAAATCACCTGCTAAATACCTGAGAGGGAGCGGACTTTTGGGGAAAAAAAAGTTTTCCGCATAATAAGAAAAGTTGGAGGAGATTCAGAGAGGGACCAGTTTTTTAGGTTATGCCTGGAGGACTATTCAGATTCAGGAAAGACTTCAGAACATGGGGCTGAACCTCAGCATCCTTTTGTTACCAAAACTCCAGTAAATGAAGAGCTCTCCAACACTCAATTTAGCATTAGAAAGCAGGCATTTCCTTATTGCAGCGCCGGGTGCACGGCGGATAGTTCCACCTAGTGTGCATATTGTACCTGGACCCCGTCCAAGCTTATATCCCCCCCCTTTACAGACACAGGCATTAGTTTCCCTGGGAAGATTATACATATTCATTCTATTTCTGGGAACTAATTATCTTATACGCATAGTTATTACGCGTGCGGCCTGGATCTCCGAGGGGCTTCTCTGGGGGTCTTTGGTGGTCCCTAGTGATTGCTGAAGAGGTGCTCTTAGTGTCCTTTCCATGAACTTTGAGGCTTCCTCCCACATAGTGTTGTAACTTAGTCCATCTCTCTGTTTGTAGAACCCTTCTAACTGGTCCACTAATCTATGGGCTCCTCCAGGATGCCGGCCTCAGTTGATGTCCTTGATTGTGTTCTTATCTGAGGCCACATACAACATTTGCCTCCTCCAGGATATGACAGCTACAGTTGCGGAAGTTGATATCCTTTCTTGCATTCCTGCCCCGAGACCCCTTACAATATTTCTGTCCTTGGTGAATAACACTTTCACATTCCTAACTGAAGACAGATCAAACTCTTTAACAATTATCAGTAAATGCAGGGGTATTTCAAGGGCCTTTTAGCTGGCTCACCTCAGAGTCTGAAGACACAGGAGATGATTTCTGGTTCCCTTTTTTTAAGGCTTGATGCGGGATGTAGTAGACTTCTATAGAGGGTCTAAAGGCTTCAAAAATTGGAGGAATACCAATGTATCAGATAACCGGTGAGGAAGCGAGACATAAAAGCTGTCTTGACCTGAATCACACTGCAGCTAATTTTCAAAGGTTGGGATTGGAACCAAGGTGGTTTTTATTCCGTCTCCTCTTCTTCCTAACTGTAAAAATACGTGGTTTTCTTCCAGAATTTCAGTCCTGCAGTCCTTACGTTAAATTTGATGGAGTCCTTAAACTTGAGAGAAATTGTTTCCTGAACTGATGACAGGGAAGTCCTGAGAAGCGCTGGGTTTTGCTTCCTCTTCCTCTTTTTTGTGGCTCTGTCTCACTGAGTTTTGCAAGCCAAAGCTCCTGAACTCTTCCAGAGGATAAAGGCTGAAGCTCCTTGTGTATAATCAGGACTGAGCTGACAGAGAGACCCTGTCAAAGTGACAGTTATTGTGTCTATAAAAAAATTAGCAATAGCTGGGAAAGAATTTGTCATTGAATCTTACCCAAATTGTGAATATTTTCCATTGTGTGACCTTTTCTAGTTCAATTAGTGTAAATCTTAAAAGCACAGGGCATCGTGATTACAGAAGACAAATGTTGTTCAACTGCATTACAGAGCTTATCCCCTAAATTTAGTATGAGGTTTGGTGTTCAGGGATATGCAGCAAAACTGAAATTTGCTCCTGATGAAGGATCATCTTGAAAAATCAAATTCACATCTAAGTTGCTAAGAATACCTCTGGTATTTTTGCTACTACTAAGTCAGCTTGGGTTGGGGTTTTTTTTTTTTTTTTTGTTTTGTTTTTTTTTGGTTTTTTTGTATAAAAGCCTTAGAATCATTAACACGTCCATTAAAGCTTATAAAGAAAGCAGCAATTTGCATATGCATGGCTGAATAAACATTGCGGTTGTCCCAGCAAATTTCAGGGTCTCTTGAATAGTTGTTTCTCAGCATTAACCTGTGAAAACTGAACTGTTGATTCAGATCCACACGTTTCTCAGTTTCATTTTGCAGCGGGGGGAATGTACCGAAGATTCATCATGCCATGAAGCTGAACTACCTCGCTGTGTGTTCCTTTAATAAGTTCTGATGACGTTTGTGTCCTTTTTTTGCTGTCTCTTTGGAAATGCAGGTTACCTGCTTATAAAGCAATGGCTATATAATAACTGCAGATAGGCTGTGATAGCTTGGGGTGTTCCTGCCCCCTCTTCTCCATCCTTTATTGCAGGTGTATGTTGGAGTCCAGCACCCAGATTTTCTCTCCTAGATAGTGAAAGTTTCTTTTTTCTTTCCAAAACTCTGGACACGATCCCTCCTTTTTTATTTATTTATTTTTTTCCCCCCCAAATGAACATTAAAATAAATATATATGTATATCAATTGACATAACTTTGAGGTCAAACCTTAATCCAAAAGCTTGAAAAAATATAGCTAAGCACAATTTCTATGTCCATTATCATTGCTTCTTAAGCGTTGTCTTAATAGTTTATCACAATTAGAGAGACTGTCCTGATAGGAAAAGGTTTTAGGGTTTTATAACCGATTTAGAATTACGTGCATGTATTTGTATGATGGTCATGCAATCAGAAGAAAAGGACTCAAAGGCCATTTTAGAAGAAACTCTCGCTTTTTAATACTGGTTTTGTGTTTATTACGCAAATGACCTTGTACATAATGTTACTTTCCTGCAGTATTAAGAAAAGAGAATTTTTATGTTGCATTTTAATTTAATTTAATTTAACCATTGTGTACTTACAAAAGGGTTAGCTGTGGGAACGTATTTTGTAGGGTTATTTTATGACTTGGCATTGTGTAGTTGAATAAATAATTTGCATTTGAAACACGAAGAAGTCAGCACCGCTTCGGCTCCTTCACTCTTGCAAGCTAGTCCACCTTTTTGTCTAAGCTAATTCAGAACATGTGTTGACACACACATGAGGAAATCCAGCATCTCAGATGTGACAGCAAAGAAGGGATGTCTTTATGCAAGTGGTTTAAGCCTTTTCCACAGCAGGTCAGCAGTTTGGTAAAGCCGTGAGGTTTTTGAGGTGTAGGAAGCAAATCTTACAAAGGCTTTCCTGTTTTCCTTTAATTTAGATGTACTCCCACAGCCCTTCAACCATATAGATGATTAAGGGACTAGACCTCTCCAGGGCCATCCACGTAAGCTCGAATGTTAGCCACGATGGCATCTTCTCTCGGGATGCTGAGAGATCTCCAGATGCTGGTGGGTCTGTGTTGAACATGACACGATCCTCACTGCTTACACCTGAACAACAGCTTTGTTGTGGCATTTGTGGTATTTTGACAGCATCTGTTTTTAGTTACGGCAGATGGATATTAGGGACGACCCAAACTTTCTGGTTTTCACATACAGCTTGTCAAAGAGCTCAGGGAACTCCTGGTTTGGACTTCAGTACAAACCAGAAATCCTGTAGCCATCAGCTCTTTTGAGATGTGGATCTGCACTTACTGTGTGGTTAGTAATTTAGTACTGTCTCATGAATCTTCTTCCCCATTTAGGTTCTATCTTACCTGGTTAGATGGCTTTGTCAAGACCTCATGAGGCTTGATTTCCTTTCTAAGGAAAATTCACCAGACCTGGTATTTCAATTGCAATTTTTTTTTGGTAAACTCAGTGCTCTTTGTAGGTAAACGCGTGTTGGCTGCCTACAGCTTGACGATAGAACAGTTCGCTTTGAAATGAGGTTTAGTTTAGAGCAGGAGGATTAATGTGGCCTTGTAAGGAAAGGTGATGAAGGAGCATGGAATACTTTTCCTGCTCTACTAGGAGACCTTTTGCCTTCCTTAATTGGTCTTGGTTTTACCTTCCTTTTTTTGTCTCTTAGTGAGGATGTGTTTCACTTCAGAGAGGTGTCTTTGTGTTATGTTCCGTTCTATACATATTTATTTGCATTCTTTATTGGGAGGAAATAGGAGTTTTGTGGAATTGTAAAATGCCATTTCAGTTTTTTCTGAACTTGGAAGTTTTAATCATTGTTAACAGCTTTTAAATTTGGACAACTCATCAGTTGAAAGCATTCCTATGAACACCAGCTAATCTTCCATAGCTTGTATGTGCTGATGTGCGGGTCACATTGTCCTCACCAGCAAAACAATATGCTTCAGCAGAGTAGGAAATATTAACAATAACACATACTGCCACAAAAATGCCAAGAGTTTGTATTGGGAAGGCCACAAAACCTCGTGCTTCAAAGCTTAACAAATACCTAAGACATGTATTGGTGAAAGGGTGAATGTTTTTATACAAGTGCTTGCTGAAGGGTCTTAATTTGTTCCTGGAGCATCCACTTCTGGCTGTTGTCTTAAGTTACTTGATGAGCTAAACTGTAAGTGTCTAATATAGCAGGATCTAAAGAATCCCAAAGGATTGAATATGGCAGTTGCTGTGTTTTTATGATAATATTACCCTTTGCCCCCTTGTTTATCACCTATGAAATTGATTACATTTTCAATGCTATTAAATTATTATTACCAGCTTAGACCCTAGGTGCAAATTAAACTTTTGATTAACTCTTCGTTGATTTCGTGTGATGTATGAATTTCAAAGTATATGAAAGTAATATTTAAAAATGCCATTCCAGTAATGTAGCAGTGAGTGCACGGGATATTTTTGCTGCTCTTCTGGTGATTGGAGAAGCACGGTTTTCATCCCTTGGTATGCAATAAACCTTCCGAGATGCATTCTGCCTGGAGAGCATTACAGCTTAAATAAGGAATAACTGTGGAACTGTAATTAAATACAAATTGCAGTGCTAGAGCACACTCAACAAATTATCACTTGATAGAGGTTTCGTGGTTCTGAGGAGGCTCTTTTCGATGTACGTAGTTCAATTTGAATGCTCTTGCTTTAATTCTGCATTTCTCTTATAAAAACTCCCTGTTGCCAGCTTTCTAGTTTTTATCTCTGCTTTTGACTCTTTGCTTTTCAAAACAATTTATCTGTTTGGTTTTTCTTTTTTCCCCTTTCTTTTGGTAACCCAAGACTCGGAGAACTTGCACACACTTGCGCATGTGTTCTACTGTTTTCTTAAATCAAGCCTTGGTCATCAGGGCATGAGTCTTGTTTTATTAAACTGTAACTGCTGGGAAGTTCTTGGAGGCTCACTGAGCTCCCATTGACTAGTGAAGTGATCCAGGTTCTCGCAGCAGCCTTTGCCACGCACTGACAGTGTTTTACATTAAGAGTATTTATAGAAGAGTGACACTGAAGAATAACCTTGGGAGCTGAAGAGTTTGTGTTTCAGCGTGAGTTATTTGTTCTAAAATTGCTAATGTTGAGCATGAAATTAAATTAGAGAGAGACGTACACTGCAAATACAGGACTTTAAAAAGAAAAAAAAGAAGGAATTTTGAATTTTGATACAGTTTTTTAGTTTAGTTTCATTTAAGTTTTCAGTTGCTGGCTTCCAGTCTGCTCTCTTCAACTAAACTAAAAACATTTAGTGCAAAATGAATTTCAAATTTCAAACCACCAACAAAGAAGAATTCTGAATAATCAAGCCTTTGATGGCACATTAATATTTTAGACTGAACTATTTACTAATTGCAAAAGAGATCTTTCTTTTTTCCTTTCTTCTGAAAAATCAAAGTATTTGTATGAGCTATGATAGACTGCTGCCAAAGATCTCGTCCTCTGAAAAACTGTAGCCAAATGAGATCGGTCTGGCTGGGAATTTGTAGGGGGGTGTTGCTGTTTGACAGTAATGAGACCTAAGGAGATTGGTGGTGCTGGTGCTGGGGTGGCTTTTGTACATGCGGAAGCTTCTTTTTAGTCCTTCTTTTTCATTTCCACCCTCTCGATGGAATATAAAGTGCTAGGTTTGGATTTCATTTTAATACAGCTGAAGTTTGGGCTTGGTAATCAGCAGGTTCAAAGTTTGTATCTGGTGGAATTTTGTGGAAAAATGACGCGTCTTTCAAAGCTGTTTTTTTCTAAAATGCTCCTCTGATTTAAAGAATTCTTGTCAAACTTGTAGATCAAAGACAGACTGTATAGAAGCACATTGCTCTATTATTACATACTTGGGGAAATGTATCACAAGGAATTTATATTTAAAAGGGAATTGTAATAAAAAGGGATTTCTAGATCTGATGGTCTTGGTTGGCAGGCAATGAGAGTTGCTTCTCTCTTGCCTGAATTTAAGCTCATTAAATAACTGAAATACGATTAGGAAATAGACTGGGTGATGAAAATCTTTTCATTTCAGATTTTGAATCTTCTGCTTTTTCTTTTACTCTGTTGTGCCCTGGGTTTATCCTTCTAGTGATTAACAAGTATTCCAGGATGGGTACTAGAACTGTCGGTTTGATACCATGTCTTGCAGTATCGCCTGGCAAAAGTTTTAATTCATTATTATCATCACCATTCGGATGATGCTGGGTATATCTGTCTTTGCTTTCATCGTTCCTTGATTGTTTTCACTGGTGTTCTTCAGAAAGTCTTGTTTTATTATATTATAAATACTCTCATTAATTCATCCTGCTACACTCAGAAGACTCCAGGCCCAGGTATTTTATTTTTTTTTTTAGTGAATGCATTTTTGTTACGAATGTTTGTACCTATTTTCCCTGTTGATCTCTGTATCTACCTGACAAGTCATGTGATGCCTTTCAGCTTTTTCCTATTTCAGCACCTACAAGACACTTGTGATTTTGTGCTTGCAGCCATCCAAGCTATCAGGTTTTTTGACAGCAATTATTCTAAATCCTCTTCAAACGAGGACAAAGTTGCTCGCAGCTTTGTCCAATTCAATATGCAGGAATTCTCTTAAATTCCTACTGGGCTTAGAAAAGGATGAACTGGATGGTGGCATATGTTTGATATTTCTGTTTTCACTTTAGTTACTGTTACTTTATTATTTTTTTTTTTCCCCCAGCATTTCCCCAGAATGTTTTCCAATCCTGTTTTCCCATGAGGTTGGTGATGTTGTGTTCTTAGTATCTGTCCTTAGCTCTGACTAGAGCTGCTGGATGGGTAACTACTGAACTGTGAGCGCGGTAGACAGAGCTTTGAGAAAATACCATTACTTTTTACAATGGAGTCACTTTCCCTTTGATAAAATAATGATGAATTTCACTGGTTGTATAATAAGAGGTGTATTTTTTGATTATCTTTTGTTTGTTTGTTTGTTTCCCCATTGTTAATTTTTCTTTTTCCTTAAAGAAAGAGCCTGGAAAGTAGAATAGTAGTAGAGAGACGCAGTATAATTACAAATATTCCCTGTTTGCCTTTAGATCACATCAATTTGTCATATATATGGAGCTCAAAGCTCACCAGGTGTAAGCCTCCTGCTTACATATGGACTAGAATTTGGCTTTGTTCTATTCAAACCCGGAAAAAAAGGTGTAGCTTCCAGCAAAGTGCCTGTTTTAGTGCAAGCTAACCTTAATTTAGCACTGCTTTGGCTGGTCAGCTTTCTGGAGGCAAAACGACTACGATGTTAGCAGTAGAAGAGAATGTGTGTTGAAAAACTGGAGAAAAAAAGCTAATAATTTCCTGCGCCTGACCTTTCAGAGAAACCTCTTCCTTCCCCCCAAGCCAACCATGATAAAATACCATAAATTTTCTCCACATGTTCTTAGCTGTGCTCAAGCAGACGCTACCAGAGTTCTGAAGCTGTAACAAGATACCTTTGGTCCTGAAGAGCGGGACTGAATTTCACCTTGTTCTTTTCTGAATGTTTTCTTATGCCTAGACATTTCAGTTGTATTTGGTTTATTTTATTTCTTTTCCACAGGATATCTGCTAGTGAAGGGTAACATTGTTAGATGTACATTTTGGCATTTAATTTTTTGGCTCAATGACCCATAGCTCCTTTTGTTGATGTTTTTGGGGAGGGAATAGATCAGTGTTAGTGGCTTGTCTTATATACGAGATAAACTTCTACATCACTTAATGCTAAACCCTAAAGACAAAGATGCAGAACAGAGAAGACGGAACGTTAACTTGGCAATATTTATTTTGAAATTGATGTATGGAGGTTAAGGTTTGTTTCTTTGTGTAACATTAGCCAAAATTTTATAATGTAAACATTATACTTTACGACTGCAGAATTGAGTAAAATGTATCGTGCCGTGATCTGGTGACAGAAATATGCCTTTTAAGAAAGCTGGGGTTTGTAAGAGGAGGCTTGGGTTATAGGTTATAAAAATGTTAAAGTAAGAGCTAATTTCTTAGTGTGAGTCCCCTGTGAAGAGCTGTTACACTTGGGATGCAGTCAGTGGAGTCTGATTGCCATTGTTTGTGAGATGAAATTATTCTGCCTCGCTCAGCATCTGCTACTTTACCAAAAAACCACCTTCTTGGATTCCTAGTGACACACACCCCTGACAGAGTCACATCCGGATCTGGAAGGAGCAGAGCAGGCCTCAGAAGTGCAATGGCCAAACAAAATTCCTTAGCCTAATACCTGAAAGGTGAAGAATCCCCCTCGTCCTTCCTTATTAAAGCAGCAAACTACGTTGTATCTTAAAAGTGACAAAGCTGTCCAGTGAAGACGAAACCATTCTTCCTCAGGAGCACCTTCAGGGTGTTTCTGAAACTGGTGAAGCCAGCTGGACATTTGCAAAAGCGTCCAGTAATAAGGGCTGAGGGTGACTTGTAGCCCAAATTTCTGCTCAAATTTATTAAATTTAATAAAACAAGAAAGAGAAAAAAATGAAATTTTTCTATACCAAAATTTGGAAGTTTTGAAGCAGGTTGCAGTGTTTTTAATGATAACGGGCTGGGTCTGTGTCTAGTTTTGCACCCCAAGCTGCTTTGCTACAGAACTGTTTGTGGTTGCTCTTTGTGATTTGAACCCTCCTACCTTGCTGGCAAGATGACCTTGAAAGTGCAACTGGGAAGGGAATCCCCTTCTCAGATGTCCTGGATTTGGTGACCACCAGAAGCATTCGTTGAGTGCAAAACTGGTCGGCGATTAAGGAGGAAGAATCTACATACAGACTGCTCTGTCATCTTTCCGTGTGAGCTCCGATCAGTTTGTCAGCTCTTTCTTTTCCTGGGTTACATCCGTGTATGAAGGGTTATGTTACTTGTTGGACCAGATTCTGTCCCTTTGTATACCTGTGCTGTCTGACTGCTCCGGGGATAATTCTGGTTAGTACAGAGGTAAAATGAGAAGCAAGGTTTCTGTTCACACTGTCAAATACATTTGATTTCTTTTTAAACTTCATTATTCATCTTGTATATAGAATATAGACCAATATTTTCTTAACGTGTGAGGTAAGAAGGGAAAGGTTAAGGTGATGAATTCTCAGGCTGTGAGGCCATAAGCAGGTCAAAGATTAAAACACTAAGAGTTCAGCTGCTCTGGAAATGAGTTCCCTCAGTAAGTGGTGTTCAGCTTTAGGCCCTTCACTCCAAGAAGAACATTGAGCTGCTGGAGCATGTCCAGAGAAGGGCAGCGAAGCTGGTGAAAGGTCTGGAGAACGAGTCTTGTGAGGAGCAGCTGAGGGAGCTGGGGTGGTTCAGTCTGGAGAAAAGGAGACTCAGGGGAGACCTTCCAGCTCTTGAGAACTTCCTGAAGGATGTTAGAGCCAGGTGGGGATCGGTCTTTTCTCCCCAGGAACAAGCAACAGGATGAGAGGAAATGACTTCAAGTTGTAGCAGGGGAGGTTTAGGTTGGACCTGAGGAACAATTTCTTCCCTGAAAGGGTTGTCCAGCATTGGCCCAGGCCCGTGGTGGAGTCCCCATCCCTGAAGGGGTTTCAAAGCCATGGACATAAGATAAGTGCAGAGTCCTGCATCTGTGAAAGAATAATAAATTGCACCAGGACAGACTGGGAGGTGATCTGCTGGAGAGTAGCCTGGTGGAGAAGGACTTAGGAGTCCTGGCAGACAAGAAGTTCTTCATGGAACAGCAATGTGCCCTTGTGGCCAGGAAGGCCAGTGGTATCCTGGGGTGCATGAAGAAGAGCGTGTCCAGCAGATTGAGGGGGGTTCTGCTCCCCCTCTACTCTGCACTGGTGAGACCTCACCTGGAGTACTGCGCCCAGTTCTGGGCTCCCCAGTTCAAGAGAGACAGGGATCTGCTTGAGAGAGTCCAACGGAGGCTACAAGGATGCTGAAAGGACTGGAACACTTGCCTTATGAGGAAAGGCTGAGACACCTGGGGCTCTTCAGTCTGGAGAAGAGAAGCCTGAGAGGGGATTTGATCAATGTTTCTAAATATCTGAGGGCTGAGTGTCAAGAGGAAAGGGACAGCCTCTTCTCACTCGTGCCCTGTGATAGGACAAGGGGGAATGGATATAAGCTGGAGCACAGGAGGGTTCCACCTTCTTTACCGTAAGGGTCACAGAGCACTGGAATGGGCTCCCCAGAGAGGTTGTGGAGTCTCCTGCTCTGGAGATTTTCAAAACCTGCCTGGCTGTGTTCCTGTGTGACCTGTGCTGGATTGTATGATCCTGCTCTGGCAGGGGGTTGGACTCGAAGATGTCCAAGGTCCCTTCCAACCCCTGACACCCTGTGATCCTGTGAGATGCGATGCTGAGGGACATGGTTTAGTGGTGACCTGGCAATGCTGGGTTAATGGTTGGACTGAATGGTCTTGAAAGGTCTCTTCCAACCCAAAGAATTCTGTGATTCTGTGGTGCTAGGCTTTACATGCCGATGGATTTTAAATACGCAGAGGAGCTCCTGGATGTGAGTGAGAATGTCAGGAAAGTCATTTCACACTTCAAGTCTCTCCTACAAGGAAAGGCCATTTCAGTCCCCGGTGTTCCTCCTCTGGATATGCTAATGCACTGTGAAAATGCACATCATGCCTGGATGGGCCCTGCTGATCAAAAACCGCCCGGAGATCTCGCAGGGTGCTGATGTGTCAAAGCGCCCACGAGCAGAAGGTGAATTATACTGCTTGGTAAAGGTCGTGTCTGTTGGAGTTAGCTAGGCTGCCCTTCTCGCGTGGGGCTGGAGTCCACGAGCAGAAGTTCAGGTGTTCTTTGCAGTCTCAAAATCCACAGTTTAATGGGTAAATTCAGTGTGGTTGACAAAGTGTCCTAATTTAGAGAGCAGGAAAGAAAACCAGACATTAAAAGCTTTAAAGCCTTTAAACTGGCTCTTTGAGTTCCTGTGGCTCTCTGATTTCAAGTCTTGGCTACTGTGGCGTTCCCCAAGATGTGTTACCTGTTGTGGGAATTGCCTTCTTTTCAGTTCCAGTCTTTCTTTGTTTCTTTGCCTTCTAATGAGAAAAATGCTTCCACTTCTTGGAACAGTTGTTGGTAGTTACATGTGTCCATTTGCCAAGCAAAGTTAATAGTGATTCTTGCTTTTACACATTAAAAAAATTCAACTATAAACTCTTATTTATTTCGTCCACCTTATGTTTTGTTTCCAGTGTTCATCTCTCTCCTCAAATAGAAAACCTTAAGCCTTTTTTCCTCTAAGGCTTTTAATATTTAATGTCACGAAACACAGCGGGCGTTATGTCATTTGCGTACGTAACATTAAATAATGAAATGTGTGCAACTAAAGTCTAATCTGAAATAGTTTACCTACCGTTATGCTCCTGCAGTTTGCTTTGGGACCTGGTTATGCTTAAACATTTCTCATAAAACGTGTTTAATATAAAATTTGCATGTGTTAATACAGCTAAAAAATTAAATCTTCAAATGCCTTGTAGCAGCAACGCAATCTATCAGACTTGTCAACTATTTCTAGTTGGATATTTGTGTCCACAGATAACCTCTTGTCCTGGATTTGTTTAGAAATTATTTGTCCAGCGCGGATGTGCAAACTGTTTTAATTTCAAACTCCCATCTCTGAGTTGTAGCTGATTTGGCTGTGCGTATTTTCCACTGTGAGGAAGAGATGTTTCCTGTTGAGTGAAGAAGAGGTTTATCTCATCACTACAGTTAGGGGACTGCAGGCTGAAGAGGAGCTCTGCAAAGAGGAAATGCTCTTTCCTCCTTTTGTTTCCTTTTTTGGTTCTTCCCGAAGAACTGTTCCTTGACCCCACTTAGTTTAGAAGTTCTGGTTCACCAGAATGTTCTGTTCTCAACATTTTTGCTTAAAAAGGAAAAGCATTTTGAGCTCACTTTTATGAGTATATTGAAGTAAAGTTCATTCTTCTGTTTGACCAGTGTTTCCATTGCTAGATGTTTAAAGGATAGGTGAGAGTTCATCTTCCATGCGTCTGCTTCGCTGGTTGTTTCTATGCCCCGTGGTTGTTGCTTATTTAAGTTAGGAAAGCCATTGTCCAGGATCGCTGGTTTTCATCTGGATTTGTTTTTATTATTCCTGGTACCCGATGAAGACTGGTAGGTTGGATAGTGCCAAATTTGGTATCTTAAGTTTCTATTTTCTTGTCTGCCTCATTTTGAGGCACCATTTGTGGTCACTGCTGCTGCTTTGCTGTTGAAAGCAAGTTTATTCTCAAATGCTCAGTTGATTTAGCTGCAGTGCAAACTGCAAGGCACCCAACTTCCTACCTGATGATCCTTTTTTGTATCTGTAAATGAAGCGTAGGTACCTCCCTCCCTATCCTTGGAGCATGGCTTCAATCGTCCGTTCTATGCAAGCTCATTCCTATGATATTAGTCTAGTTTCAGCTGCCAAATGCTGTTTCCAAGGCACTTGGGGGCTTGCTTAGAGCTCTGTGCTCTCTGAAGTCTCCTTGTTGACAGAAAACCCAGCGGGGAGGAGCAGCCAGGATCTCCAGCGCGCTGTTTCCCACCACTCTGGAACGCCCGTTCCTGGCACTCGCTGGGGTGAGGGCTTGGGCCTCATCCAGCTTCAAACATTCTCAAGGGTTGAGAGTCTGAAGGCAAGGGAAAAGCTTCATTTTTGTCAGCTTATTTGCATGTATAACTTAAAAATTGACATAAAACCAAACCCTTTTCTTCTCCTACCACTTGGTGCTGTAGGCCAGTTTGTGCTCCTGAGTTTCAGTGGGTTTTTTTTTGAGAGGTACAGTTCCCTTGTGCCTCCTGCACAGTGAGTTTCCAGACCTTCCCTCCTGTGCCTGTGATGGAGAAGTGAGTTGGTGAGCATCTGCCCACTGCTCCAGGATGCACCTTACAAGCGAGGAAAGGCAAGGAGAAAACTTTGCTCCTTTTTGGCAACTTTTGGTGCTGCTTGACTTGGGGATCATAAGTTTAAAGATACCCCAGCACAAGAAGGATGTAGACATACTGGAGTGTGTCCAGAGGAGGGCCACCAAAATGATCAGGGGAATGGAGCATCTCTCGTTTGAAGACAGGCTGAGGGAGTTGGGGCTGTTCAGCCTGGAGAAGAGAAGGCTCCGGGGGGGGCCTTATAGTGACCTTCCAGTACCTGAAGGGGGC
>JAAGNO010015279.1:47220-76036 GCA_033439905.1 Ceryle rudis
GCACAGAGATGCTCCAGTCCTCTCATCGTCGTTGTAGCTCTCCCATGGACACTCTCCAGTAGTCCCTTGTCTCTCTTGAACTGGGGAGCCCAGAACTGGACACAGTACTCCACAGAAGAACCTCCACTGACGTGCTGGCCACACTCAATGCATGCCAGAAGACCCTTGGCCTTCTTGGCCATGAAGGCCCATTTCTGGCTCATTACTCCGGTCACACTGGTCATATTTTGGTCACAAATTACTTTGGGCACATTACTTTGTTCTTTCTTGAATGCTACTTAATAACAAAGAACACCAACAAACCCAAGACAAGAAGCTTTAAGCTAGAAGAGGTGAGAAAAGCCCAAATAATGCCTTGGTGAATCAGGAGCAGTCTTGCTAGCTGTGCATGTACTGTGTGACAACTTGCTTCTTCCAGAAAATCAGACTCTGAAGAGAACGAGCGAATCTTCCACTTGGTGTAGGGACACAGACCTGTATGTGGGGTTCCTCTGGATGTTGTCCCCTCAGTGACCTTAGCCCTCACTTTCTGCTGTTCCAAGAGATAAGAGGGCAGGGCGGTGACCCCTCAGGACATGGGGTATATATCCCTTTGAGCTGGAGGTGAAGCCATTGCCAAGTTGGAGTCTTCAGTTTACCTGTGAGCTCTGGGACCACCATCCTCCCTCAGAAAGGTTTCGTGACACCGTCGTGTTCCCCAAGGTCAGCAGTGCGAGGAGGTCCCGCGTCCCCTTGCAGAAAGCGAGCGCCGTTTGCGGGATAAAGTGTTGTGCAGCCCCGCAGAGTTTGCATTTAGAAAGAATGTGGAGCACAGATATTTGGTTTGATGGTGATTAACTTTGAACAGTGTACCGGAGTGTTTGGCACATTTAGAAGTGTTTTAAAATTGAGGTTTCAGTTGGTTTCTGAGAAATTTTGTAGTTAACCCAGTTTCTGCTCTTGATGCATGAGTGACTGGGTACCATATGATGAACTGTGTTACATAAAATGCTCAAATTGTTGATCCAAAATTCTAGCTATTTAACTCTTCTGGATTCCGAGTGTTTCTTGTTTTATTTTTGTCCCGTTTTCTCTTTTCAGTATTTGAAGTGTTGATTTGAAGCCCTTTTCTGCCAGCGCTGTTAGCAGAAAGAACTTATGTACACCCATCTGCCTGTTTCTTGGGCATGGGAATGGGTTGTGCTGTCAGGAGCTTTTAACTTTGTGGTGTAGATTAATACAGGTGGGATTTTCCCTGCTTTTCCTTCTGTTTCCTCTAAATAGGTTTGTGTCTTGCAGCAGGATATAGAATCACCAGCATCACTGGTTCTGGCTGCTTCCTCAACAGAAAAAACTGCCTTTTATTTGGGTGAACTTTGCCGTCTCTTGAATATTTTGAGAGGAAGACAGTTTCTCCTCTTCTGTGCTTCTTTCCCACCCAGATGTTTGATTCTTTATTGTATTTTATTAATAAGTCCAACGCTTTCTTAGCTGTAGGGCTGTGATGCAGGAAGCAGATGCTCCTATTAGAAAACATTCCATGATACTGGAAGCTTAATTATCAAAGACACAAAGTCAGACTCTCACTATGCTTTCCACTTGTTCAAAAAAAAAAAAGCCCAAAGTATTATTTGTTTTTATGGTAACACTGTCAGGAAGGTACCAGCTGGGAAATAAGAAGCTTTAGCTTCATGGCTGAACAAGGGAGATGATTGTTCATCTGCAAAGATCAACCCAGGGATGTTGTAAGCTGCCCAGGGGGGTTGTGGAGTCTCCTTCTCTGGAGACATTCCAAACCCACCAGGACACGTTCCTGTGTGACCTGATCTAGGTGATCCTGCTCTGGCAGAGGGGTTGGGCTCGATGATCTGTAGAGGTTCCTTCCAAGCCTTAACATTCTGTGATTCTGTGATTGTTTTTTTTCTAATATGACATTGTGGTGGTTCAGTTTGTAGCTGTGAAGCTTTCATCACAGTTGATAATTACTTGTAAAATACGCCTGTATAGGCCATTCCTAGAGGAATCTGTGTCTTTCTTGGCAGAGGGCTGCAGGGGTAGAAGACTGTCGGGTAGGCTTGAAAGACCACATGTAATCTTGTGGGTACTTGGAAGTAAATGTTGGGTTTGTATTTAAATGGATACTGTGAGACAAAACGAGGCCAGAGACATCAGATTTCCCTAAATGTGTGAATAGTATGAGAACAGTTGAATGGGAGGGCTGGAACCCCTCTGCTGGGAGGCCAGGCTGGGAGAATTGGGATTGTTCAGCCTGGAGAAGAGAAGGCTCTGGGGAGACCTTCTGGTGGCCTTCCAGTATCTGAAGGGGGCCTAGAGAAGAAAGCTGGGGAGGGACTGTTTACAGGGGCTTGTAGTGACAGGACCAGGGGTAATGGCTTCAAACTGCAAGAGGGGAGATTTAGATGAGAAATGAGGAAGAAGTTCTTCACTGTGAGGGTGGTGAGACCCTGGAACAGGTTGCCCAGGGAAGTTGTGGATTCTTCATCACTGGATGGGGCTCTGAGCAACCTCATGCAGTGGGAGGTATCCCTGCCCATGGCAGGGGGCTTGGAACTGGATGATCTTTAAGATCCCTTCCAACCCAGACCATTCTGTTTCTATGATTCTGTGTTTACTTGAGTGAAACAAATAAAAAAAAAAAAATACTGTTTTTTGAGTTGTTTGATCGAAAACCTCAGAGTATTCACCCCCCCCTTCCCCCCTGTCATTAAAGGTGCTGTCAACTAATAGCAGCTAGCACGCTGCTTCACTTATGTGCCTCCATTGCAGGGGGTTTAATGAGAATGGGTTTAAGATATGACAAGGGTACGGGGAAATAGAAGTCTTACAAAAAAGTGGTGGTAGAAAATAGATAGGGCCCTTGTTTAAAAACACATGAACATGGTCATCTGGGTGAGTTGTTTGGTTTTGCCAGTCAGGATTAGAAATTCCTCCTGATTTACAGCTGAAGTGAGGGAGTCGAAATTCTGTTCTTATATCCACGCTGAACAGAACTTCTCAGCTAGGGGAATTTCACAGATTTAACTGATAACAGCATTACTTCCCATGCCTTTATGCAGCTTGTTTATGTAAAAAGCTGTCCTTCAAGGAGAAGAAAAAATAGCCTCTTTGCTTTTGTATGTTGAGTAATGAGGGATTTGAGGGAACGAACTGTGTAGTTCTCTGGAAAATGAGATTAAGTTGATCACTTCGGGATGCTGCTGCCCTGCTCTGCTCTCCCCTTGAGTTGTGGGAGTTATTCTGTGAATTGTTTTCGAACAGGTGTTTTGAAAAGACCAGGCTTAAGGAGAGTGTGTATTGTTGGGCTCTCAGTTGCTAACAGAGTTGTTCTGGATTTGCAGAATGATGCGCTCACCTAAGAACAAAATAAAATTAATAAACCTGCTATTTTAGCTTTTTTCTCTCTATTTTACCAGTAACACTCCTGTTCCCTAAGCATTTTATAGCTCTTTAATCCACAGTAGAAGTTTGATCCACTTCACTGAAGGGATTGGCAGCCTAAAGAGATCAGGTAACATGCCCAGAAATACAAAGTCCAACCTCCCACATCCATGAGAAATTGCTCCTTTTCTCATTTCCAGGCTGAAAGTCGAGGTAAAGTTGTATTGTTAGTTGTAACTCAGAATTGCCGTGGCTGTTACTTACACCACATTGTTTGCGGGGCTTGGAAGGATACACATTTAAACGCTGAAGGAGAGCTTTCTTCAGGGTTGGCTGGATTATTTAGTCATAAATCAGAGTTTGTTTTCCTTGGCCTGGCATGGGATGCGCCACCATGGACTCAGGTGAAACTTCTGCTTGGAGATGGCTTCTGACACAGGCTCTGTACTAATCTAGTTGTTACCTAGTGTCATTGAGAGGATAAAGCTCAAGAAGATGCTCTGGGAAGCAAAGCATCTAGAGACCACATTAAGACAATGGTTTGGGTCTCTGGATTGTTGCGTTGAGTTCAGAGCTCAGTCATAGAATGATGATGGAGATACAACTGAAGCGTGCCGGTTTCATTAGATGCTGGGCAGAAGGGAGACATGGTCTTACCAAAAGCAGACAGGAGTTTAAAACTCTGTTGCGTTGTGGAGATTGTTGTAGTCTAGCATGAAAAATGGTAGAGTATGGATCAGCAAACCTTGGGATTTTTTAGTCATCTAGTATCTGGTGCTGCTCTATCGGAGAAGTTTTAGGTATATGTTACAACAAAGGTCCTTTCTGGAGACTGTCATATGTCTTATGGATACATACAGTCATACTTCTGGATACAGACGTCCATCTTTTTACATTTTCTGTGGTGCTGAAAGGAAAATGGATTTGGGCAGTAGATGATTTAGACAGATGGTCTGAAATAGTTGCAGACCTTCTTTGGGTTAGACGAGGCATACAGAGGTGACTGACTTCTTGCTCTGACTGCAGCTGTACTGCAGAATGCTGGTGTCTCCTGTGCTGGGAACACCCTGTGGCTGATGTGTCCGGTGCTCTTTGGTTTCTTTAAACTCAGTTTTGCTCATCTGGATAATGCTCTATTTGCTTTTCTTCATGCAGAATGAAAATGATGGTGACGCCTGAGATGCTGTAAATAAACGGGGTGAATTCTTGTGGTGTGGCTTGATTCTCAGGAAACTAGAAGTAGCTTTGGGTAGTAATGTTTATAAAATTCTGGTGGGCCTTTCTCCTCTGTTCCTTACCCTTCTGACCAGCTGCTGCTCACAGCAGATGGACATTCAGAGCACTGACTGATACAGCCTTCCAGAATGTTACGGAACTCTCATCGGTGCTTCTTCAATTACGACAGTGGCAGTTTATGCAGTACAGTTCATGTTTTATTCTTTAGCAGAAGATTTTCTTTGCTCGTGGGCTAAGTGCATGGGATGCTGTAACCTCCTTGAGAGCGGCTGGGCACCCTTGCTTCCCAGTGGCCTACATAGCAAACCCAAGTGCTGTACAGACAGTAGTTTTATTCTCCAAGATCACTGGTTTTTTCTCCCAACAGCTTCCAACCTGCTCGAGTGTCTCTTCAGTACCGGTTCGTTTTGCATTACAGTCAGCACAGGTTCACTGCTCTGCTCTGCATTTTGCATTTACCAAAAGGAGCATCGTGTTGTGCTTTTTCATTTCATACCAAGCATTTTGACTCAGGTTGGAATATGGTTCAGGAACTCCTCCTATTAATCTCTGAATGTTCAGATTCCCATACGTGGTTACTTCCATTGTCCCCACTACTGTTCGGTGGGAGGACTGCGTCATTCCGTGTCCGTATGCTGCTGGAGATTTTCACATGAGAGGTACTGTGTTCTGTGTTTTCTTTCCAGAACAGGCAGATGTTTCTGCCTTTGGAATGAAGTTCAGCTTGGCTAGACCCACACAGTCTACTTTGTGTGAGCGAAGAGCTCTGTGTGTCTGCATCTTCATTATGTATATTAGGATTTTTGGCTGCTCTACCCAATACAGTGGGAGAGGTTGATTTTGGCTCTGCACTCTTTCCCGGGTGGGTGTGATGTGCACACCCAAAAGGTGCTGTTAGTGGAGAGAGGACTGGGTGCTGCTGGATCTCCTAGGGATGGCGGGGATGGTGAATGGGCAACATAAGTATCATCTGCTGCAGGAATGGAGTGCTGCCCATTTCCTTTTCATATGCAAGGTCTGTCTGTGGAGATGACAAAGGACTGGGTGCCTTTGTTACACCTAAAAACCTAGATGAAGAACTTGGGAAGCTTGTGTTGGCTGGTGAAAAGCTAGGAAATCATAGTATCATAGAATGTTTTGGGTGGGAAGGGACTTTTAAAAGGCCATCTAGTCCAACCCTCCTGCAATGAGCAGGGACATCTGCAACTAGAGCAGGTTGCTCAGAGTCACAGCCAGCCTCACCTGGAAGGTTTCAAGGATGGGGCATCAATCACCTCTCTGGGCAACCTGGGCCAGGCTCTCACCACCCTCAAGGTAAAAAATGTCTTCATTCTATGTGGTCTAAATCTCCCCTCCTTTAGTTTAAAACCGTCAACCCTTGTCCTATTACAACAGGCCCTGATAAAAAAGTCTGTCCCCATCTTTCTTTTAGGCTCCTTTAAGCAGTGAAAGGCCACAGGAAGGTCTCCCCAGAGCCTTCTCCTCTGCAGGCTGAACCCCCCCAGCTCTCCCAGCCTGGCCTCCCAGCAGAGGGGTTCCAGCCCTCCCAGCATTGCTGGGGCTCCTCTGGCCCCGCCCCACCAGGTCCCTGGCTCTGCTGTGCTGAGGACTCCAGAGCTGGCCCCAGCCCTGCAGGGGGGTCTTCCCAGAGCAGAGTAGAGCGGGAGTGATGCAGACTTGGAAACTGGAGAGCTTGTAAACAACATACATTGCTTGTGTCTGTGTGGTGGGCTCTCAAAATTAGGTGATAGGAGGCCCAGGAAAACCCATTTTCTTGAATCAGCAGGAAGTTACTGTAGGAAAGGAGGAGGAGATGATGTCTCTCATCTTATGCTCAGCTCTGTGTTGATATTGGTCTAAACAGTGGATTGGCAGTGACCACATTAACTTCTCCTAAGGTGTTTCCTCCCTGCTCACAGATCCTGTGTGGCACAGCAGAGTTAAACCAGTAGCTTCGCTATCCTACTGCTGCTTATCAGGGTAATCAGGTTCTGCAGCTATGACTCAGAGCCACGGCTTTTCCAGTGGTGTGCAGGGATGCTAAATACCCTTCGGTGTGTAGCTCGATGTTGGATACTCAAAGTCTTGAGATATGCAGAATCCCGTGGGTTTCTGGCAACTGCTCGTTTCTCATACGAGTCATGGGAATGCCAGTCAAAAACTTGTGATCTTTTCTCCAATCTGCTCAATGTAATTTTGGCTTTTACCAGCCTTCTGCAAATTCAAGTACTGACCCTGGAGCGCTTTGAATAAAAAGATTAATTGAGACTGGATTCTGCTTTTACTATCTTTTTGTTATTTTGGCAAATAAAATTCAGAGCTCAGGTTTTTCTCTGGCCGCTCAGGTTCATAGAGCGGCATGATTAATGATTTCTCTTGGCAACTTCTGCTAATTACCGTTTTATTAATGTCCAGAAATACACAATGCAATCTTCTCATCTGCCCTGTGTTACACGGCTTGTACGATTTCTCCCAATAATTATCTCATCCAAACCCCATAGCTTGTCAGGGACATCTTAGTAAACTTTTCCACTGGGGTTTTACTGTATCCTGTCAGCACAGCGATGGGGAAATGTATGGCTCTTTAGTTTGTTTATAAAGATAGAAAATAGAGGAGCCAAATTAATTATTTTACTTAACAAGATTAATGGAAATGTGGCGTGCTTCTGTGTGTTATCACTTATTTATAGGATTTCTTCAAGTGAAACACTCCTTGCTATCTGGTTACTAGAGGCTATTCACGTCGGCATGAAGCTACTAAACAGACCCGCTTTATATCGCTGCTTCAGTTTGTTGCTTTGCTCCAAAAAGAAATAAAGAAATAAGAGGAAGAGAAGAAATGTCTTTACCAAAATGTTCGTCCTTTTTCTTTTAAACCAGGCCTTGTCTGTACTGGGTTTTGCAGTGTGTGTTGGCATTGGTGTTTGGCTTACACTTCCATAGAACTGTTTTGGTTGGAAGAGACCATCAAGACCATCAAGTTCAGCCTTTGACCCAGCACTGCCAGGGCACCACTAAACCATGTCCATCAGCATCACATCTACGTGGCTTTTCATTCCCTTTAGAGATGGGGACTCCACCACTCTCTGGGCAGCCTGTTCCAGGCCTTGACAATCCTTTCTGGGAAGAAATTGTTCCTCCAGTCCAAGCTAAATCTTCCCTGGTGCAACTTGAGGCCATTTCATCTTGCCCTATCACTTGATCCTTGGGAGAAGAGACTGACCCCACCTGGCTCCAACCTCCTTTCAGGGAGTTGTCAAGTGAGAAGATCTCCCCTGAGCCTCCTTTTCTCCAGGCTGAACAACCCCCCTTCCCTCAGCTGCTTCTCACAAGACGTGCTCTAGACCCTTCCCCAGCTTCATTGACCTTCTTTGGAAATATTTGGCTTTTTAGGACATTTTCTTAAGAGGCTGGAAGAAAGAATGTTTGGCTTTGGCCATATGCCCTCTTCTTGAGGCCCATTTCCTGCTTTAACTAATGCAGAAAGACCACACTTCACTTGGGTTGTTCCTCCATTTGCCTCAGTTCAGGGGGTGCTGTAACAAAAGGGAAGGAACAAGAAGCTTGGACACTATTCTTAAACAAGCTGAAGTGTATCTGAAAGTCTCTGTAGGAATATAAATATGTATAACATAACATTGGAACTCATTTTGTATGTCACTGAAGTGCACCAAGAAAGCGAAATACAGCAGCTGTTTCAAAAGTTACAGCTGACCTATACAAATATTGAAGATGGAATGTGAAAAGCAATGATGTATATGTGTATGTGAGAAAGATGCCGTTAGATAAACATATTTTAAACATCTGGTTTTCTGTTTGTTTTGTGGTTGGTCTCCTGTGAAAGTTGCCTTGAGTTTTTTAAGTGGTCTTTGAGTTATGGAGCATATTTCCCAAGAAATTCACTTAGCACTGGTGCAACGGTGTCTTGGAAGGAAGAGAAATTAGAGATGGAAGTAAAGAAACTAATTTAGGATCACACAGTAAAATACAGGCCTTACTGTCTAAAAAAGAGTAGCTATAGCTGGTAGATATTAATATGAAGTCTCTAGAGAAGGAAAACTGAAGCCTGGAAAACTTGGTGAATCCAAAAGGGGATGGAGAGGTGATGTGCACATCTGCTTTATTTTAAATGGCTTTAGCAAATGTTAAAATACGTATTTACAAACACTGTTTTACAAAAACAAAATGTTGGAAGTGTTTTTCCAGCCAGAAAATTGTGATAGAATCATAAAATGGTTTGGGTTGGAAGGGACCTTCGAGAACATCCAGTTCCAACCCCCCTGCCATGGGCAGGGACACCTCCCACTGCATGAGGTTGCTCAGAGCCCCATCCATCCTGGTTATGAACACTCCCAGTGATGGAGCATCTACAGCTTCCCAGGGCAACCTGTTCCAGGGTCTCACCACCCTCACCGTGAAGAACATTTTCCTCATTTCTAATCTAAACCTCCCCTCTTGCAGTTTGAAGCCATTACCCCTGGTCCTGTCACTACAAGCCCTTGTAAACAGTCCCTCCCCAGCTTTCTTCTCTAGGCCCCCTTCAGATACTGGAAGGCCACCAGAAGGTCTCCCCAGAGCCTTCTCTTTTCCAGGCTGAACACCCCCAACTTTCCTAGCCTGGCCTCTTGGAGAGGTGTTCTAGCCGTTGGGTCATCTTCGTGGCCCTCCTCTTAAATATATACCCAAGTCTGTGCTGCCTTAACCCATAGGAAACATAGACCTTACTTCAGCAACGTGTTGAAGCACATGGATAGTTCAGCACTTGTCCTGGCTTCAGACAGATGACTATTTTCCTTGTATTTGGAGCCACACTTAAATGTCCCATAGAGCTGGAGTCACACCACTGGCTGAGCCAGCGTTGCTTCTGTCCGGCTCGTAGCCATGGAGCGGGTCATGTCAGCAGCAGCTGAGCTCCCCCTGGGCTCTGCCCCTGTTTGGAACCCACCATCTGCAGGGCCCCGAGCCAGAGCTGGGCAGGGCAGCTCAGCCCCTCCACCCTTCTACACTCCTCCCACCTGACAATTGGAGCAGCGAGGCCTCCCTTGATGAAGATAAACTACAGTTCATGAGCTGTTCAGTGACTTTCTCGAAAACCTAAATGTGTGTGGGGTTATGAGACAGATACTCCTGGAAGGGAATTTGTTACGCCTTAGTGAAATGCTGCCCTGTAGGGAGTCTTGTGCCCAGGGCTGTCACAGCCATGCTTTCCATGGCGATAGCACTTCATCCGTTGAGTTTTTAACGCCTGGATGGGAACCAGCAGCACGTGGCCAGAGAAACAGACTGGATATAGTGGAAGGAAATTAAAAAAACCCAAAAAAACCAAAACCAAGCAAACACCCCAAGGTGCAGCATTTACACGTCAGCCAGTGCTTTTGAGTTTTTCAAGACATTAGTGTCTTGGTCAAAGCGGTATTTCACTGCTTCTTTCAGTGCAAGTTCCTACAGGTTTGGTCCTGACTGAGGATTGCACAGTACTTCATAAAGTGTAGATATTGTTGCAGGATCTAATGTTGTTCGTTGGCTACTTTCCTTTCCTCTCTCAGATTCTTTTTTACAGTGGTCCTTTGATGCTGCAACTTCAGATGCTGAGAGAAGAGACGTAGCAAGTTGACTAGCTAAATATACCACGAGAACATCTAACTCACATTAGGTGTTAAATAGTCAAAATATTTTCTGTTTGCAGTTTGTGTGCGGTTCAGATAGTGGTGTGTTTCCCAGGACCAGATCTAAGAAAAGTGGAGAGGAGGAGAACAAATGGATTTGATTTTTCTCTAGGTATTCAATCACGTAAGCGAACAGTAGCCAAAAGTCTTCATGGCGCAGCTACCTATTTATAAAACATGTTTTGCTTTGATTCCCTTCTGAGACTCATGCAGCGCTGCAGTGGATGGATGAAAGCAGAAGTGGAAGCAGAGCTCCTGTTGCAATTGGAAAGGAGGTAACAGATGGAGCAAAGAGAAAACCTCTAGTCTTTGTAGTCCGCATTTTCTCTTTGCCATCTGACCAGTATAACAGGACGTGATCCCACCGGGGTCTCTGCAGGTTGTGAAAAATGTAATAGTGACATCAAAGATCACACCTTATTGTAGTTCTGCCGGTATTGTTTACTCTACTTTCTTTTTCAGATGCTTGTTTTTACCTTTTGGTCCTTTGAGCTGGTTGGTTTAACACTTCTGCACCACGTTGGTATAAAAGGATGAGCGCACAGCCTCACTGGACTTGGCTGGGCCACTCCAAAATGTGTCAGCAGAAGTCCCAACCCAGTCTGTGCCTGCAAATGTCCCAGCCTGTTAGGAAACAAAACAGACCTCCTCTCCTTTTAAACCTCAGTTCAGCTTCAGTGTAAAATTTCTGGATAATGTCAAGTCCAATACCAAGGTCTTAGCTCTACAGGCTGCTAAAAATGGGATTTACATTTTCCTGCTTTGCTGTGATACTGGCTGGGCTGCTGCGTTGTCTTCACCCCAATACGTTTGAACTCCCAGATGTGAAATTGTTGTGCGAATGTGCCTGTGGAAAACACACATTAAATAGCTCAGTTTATTAACTAGTTGAGTTGTGTAGAGGCCCAGGAAGCGCTGAGCACTGAACGGGCTTGTCCTGCCAACCACCTCTGAGTTCATCATCTGCCTGGGGAGAGGAGTGCTTTGTAGTGAGAGAAAATGCTGGCTTAGGGCAATCAAGAGATACCAGTATTGTCTTTCACTTCAGCCCTTAAGGGCGGATTTACACCAGATGCAGTGTGCTACCTTTTAGATTTTAAGGTCTGAATGAGCTCTGTAAGTGTTTTGGTGTCCTGTAACACTGCTAAAATCACATCTTTCTGTCTGAAGAAGCAGTGGTTGGTGCAAGTGCCTGTGTTGTAGAGTTTCTTCAGCACTGTTGGGTTCTTACCTAGCTTAGCTGAAATTCTGGAGCGATGGGAAGTAATTCTTCTTTTAATAAAATGTTGATTTTCAAGAAAAGAAAAATATTTTATTATTTTAAGAATCAGAAGTCTATTATATCTGAAGCAAAGATTTAACAATAAGAGAACTTCCCTGGCTGCAAAGGCATTAGTGCCCATCTCCTGAGCATCTCTAACATGCGGAGAGAAATTAAAATGCTGAAAAGAGAAAGCATCAAACTTGTGGATTTATAAACCAAAATCCAAAGTTATAAGGCTGAAAAAGTGAATGCAAATGTGAACTTGCTCTTATAAATATGGAAGAAACTCAGGCCTCTAGAGAAGAAACTTGGGAAATGAGTGCAGCATCCGTCTGTAGTCATTACAGAGCAGTTAGCAGAGTGTTGAGCCAAAAGCAATACCTGCTGTGGTGTATGTATATTATACTTGTTCAGTTGTGTGTATTTGAGAAAAAAAACCCCAACTATCCTCATATGAAATGGTTATTAGTTGTATAGAGCACTTTGAAGGGCTGAAAAAAGCATCTTGAAGAGCTTTATAGAGGAATATAGGATTATTCAGGAATAACAGCATTTTAAACACTATTCTGGATTTTTTTTAATAGAGCTTTTCCTGGTAGAAGATACTGCCTGTAAAGGTGTTGGTTTTGTTGCTGTGGGTTTTGGTTTGGGTTTTTTTTTTCCTATTTTCTACTTTCTTTTCTGTTAAGGTCAGATGTTTGGGTAACAAATGGGGAAAACACCTTAAACCTGTTCGGTAACCTTATTTGATTTGAGTGCAAATTACTCAGTTTGACTGCAAGTAACTAATCAGTGGGTCCTGTGTTACCTTTTCAGACAAAAATATGTGTTCTACAGTAATACTGAAGTAACCAAATTGGGGAAAAAAAGCAGCAATGTCCTTAAGATGGAAGACTCTTCTCCCTTAGCTTTCATCTTGCTCTGTTCTCCAAAGCAGCGAGTGCTGGTTCCAGCAGTGCCGCCGGCACCCTGAGACAGGGGCTGCTCCAGCAGATGGGCCCCTGGTCCAATCCAGTACTGCGAGCCCTGGCTAGACTCATTAGTTAAAATCCATTAGTAGATCATGAGATCATCACAGACGTAATTTCAACCTGCCTGTATTGCTGGATTTGGAGACGGTGAGCCAAACACGACTATGTGGAGGAATGGGATGGCTGGGGAGTGAGTGAGTTCTCCTCCCTAGTCCTCTTTTCTTCCTTCCTTTTGTTCTAAAATCCTCTTCTCCGTAAGTGTCCACACTTAGCCTGTGTCCAGGGCTAAACTATAGCAGATACTCTCTCACCCGGTGACCAGCTGGGAAGGGGAATTGGGGAAAGGAGAAGAGAGGCTCATGGGTTGAAATGAGAGTGGATTTAACCAAAACAAAACTAGCATTAATGCTAAAGCCAATGTAAAGTATACAAAGTTATACTCAGCCCAGGGAATGTACAGCCCTTACAATAAACAGGCAAACAGTTGTTGGGAGCAGAGTGGTGAATGAGACCTTGCATGGATGGGTAGAAGCAGGAGGAGAAGGCTGATGGGGAGCAGGAGCAGGGCAGTACCTGTCTTCTGTTCACCTTCACCCTAGAAAGAAGTAAACGGATGCTGGTTTTTAAAAGGTGGATGCACAGCATCTCCAGTTTTCAATGAGCTGCAGTTATCCATGCTATGCAAAGGTAATAGGATCAAGAAGAAATGTAACCACCTTTCTCTTGTATAGCCTGCGGGTATTTTTAACGTTACCGAACGTCTGAAGACATCCAGGTTGCGTCATCTGCGCTACAATTGAGATTTTAAACAGATAATCGACAGCACAGGCAGAGAAAGGATTTTAACCTCAGAAGGCTGTTTGAATGGCAGATACAGTGTCGGCAGATAGTGCTCTCTTCCCCTGCTCCAGAAGAGAAGGGAAGCAGCTCTGTGAAATGCTAATAATCTCACTGTGGTTTTCAATAGACTAGACTTGAGAGCCTTGAGTATTTTTCCTTTTCCTTTTTAACTGCAATTTTGTTATTGTATTGCTGCCCCCATCACTGCTAAATATGGCTTTTGAAATGTAAATCATATCATGTTCTCAGAGATGCACATGACACCCTCAGCACTGTTCCTCTTTGCACTTCAAAGAGCTGTGTGGTCACACTTTGCATCTCGGCAAAATCGCAATATTTGCCTTCTGAAGATCTCCTTTAATGTGTACAATCAATCCCTGATAATGTGTTTTGGGTTTTTGTTCCCTGGAGTCTGTTAATTTTAATGTTGCTACAGGTCATCAGGAAACATAATCTCTTCTTTTTTAATTTCTCAGAGAGTGTGCCTGAGGGGAGAGGAACACAAGAGAGGACAGACAATTGAACATCACCGTTGGCCGAGATCTGAAAAAATGGTGCTGGATGAACGAAGGATTAGAACTTAATTGTAAAAGGGAAATAAAGTCTCGGCAGGCGATTTACGTGGTTTCCACATTGATCATGGCCCAAATCCTCTGGCTGGCTGGTTGATGGGACTGTCTGACGCTTTGTACTTGGGTTCAGCGCAGATCCCCTCTGCCTACAGATTGCAAGACCTGGGATCAGGTGGGAACTGGATGGTGCCAATTACAGGAATGGAAAGAGAAATGGACTCTGGTGAGCAAAGATGGAAGTGACTTGACAGCTCCAAGCTCAGCGGTTGTCTCCGATAAGGACAGGTTAAGACGGGAATCTCAAGCTTCACTGGGAGAGCAGTATGCAGGAAGCTGGTTTTCAGGCCACAAATGCTTTCACAGGTAAGGATTTCTGTTCTAGTTCAGCTCGTGGTTAGGGAACAGTTTCCTGGAGTTTAGAAAATAAATTGATTAGGTCCCGGCTGTCGTTAGCCCCTGGTAGTACTTCCACTTTAAATAATATTTTAAAATGGTTCACTTGAGGAGCAGTTCAACACTTGTATTAACAGTGAGTAACAGTTACCTGTATTTAGGCCCTCTGGCGCGGATGGCCACAAGCCTTAGGGGAGGTGTATCGCAGCTCTCCTCGTGAAAGGCCTCATTAACAGCTTAACAATGAGTGGCCTCTTGCCTCAGTATACAATGTAGTCTGTTAAGTTGCTCGTGTGTTCAACGTGGGAGTTTGGTGAGGGCGCAGGATGGACACAGTTTGTTACCTGGAGGCTTCTCCGAAACATGTCGGTGTTGAGCTTTGTCTTAGTCAGGCAGAGCACATCTCTGGGCAGAACTTAACAGGTACCTTCTCCTTACTGACTCCCACCCCGCACCACTGACATGCTGCAGTGCTTGAAGTCGTAAAACCGGAGGCTTTAGACAGTAACTGATTCACCTCAGTCCAATGTGTTGCCCTCTAGACACACTGAATGCAGTGTAATGAGAAGGACATGCCAAGGTGACGCGTCTCTCAGGAAAGCTCCCTCTAGTGTAAAGACCGCTGGAATTCATTCAGGGCTTGGCTTGTCTAGAGGCTTTTCTGATTTGAGAGATGGGAGAAGGAAATGGGGTTCAGAAGATCCTGCTGCTTAGTTTCCACATCTGCTGGCCAGCTGAGACCCTGTGAGAAATGGGTAGAAAATCCACTCGATGTTGCTCTTGCTTTAGGAGGTCTAGATAATGGATTAGTACCACAGTGAAAGTTAAGTGATGCATGAGATGTTTATTTTTCCACTCTCAAATTTTGGGGTTTAAAAGAAGTTTACTGGACTATGGGTTTTATGTACGGGAAGGTAATTTTCTGTCTTGGGCTGATTACCCTGGGCTGCTTGCTGTTCTAGGAGCTCTTCCCAGGAAGGAACAGCAAAACTGTTTATTTCCCCATGGTCAAGCTCCCCCTTTGTCCCTTCTCAAAGCAGTTCCACCTCAGAGGCTGGTGCCACCCTTCTGGCTGCAGCAGGGTGGCAGCTCTGTGTCCGTCCGTCTGCACCAGCAGATCGGTTTGGAGCAGTAGTGCCGTTCTAAACTGTCTCTGTTGCCTCACGTTGCTTTGATTTACAACGCGGTTTCCGTGCGTGTCAGTGAGACGTGTGTTGAAGGAGAGGAAATGGGAAGCTTTGCTCCACATGTGCTCCAGTGCCGATGGGAGATACGAAGTCTGGAACCATGGCAGGGTCCCTCTGCCTCTGCTTGGCCAGCAGTGTGTTCCTGCAGCTCCCTACTTGTCCCTGTTCTTGTCCTGGCTCTGCATCGTCCTCCTCGCTGCTCTCTGCCAGCCCTCAGCTTGTTCCTGGAACTTTTTGCCACTCCAAAATTCCTACTGTGCGGGTCTCTCTTCCTTACTCGCCCTGTGTTCTGTGACTCTCTCACCTTTCCCAAAAGCACCCTTTACCTTTAGCACCCTTCCAGTATTCTATTATTTTCTGTCCGGCTTTTACACTTTTCTGCCCCAGCATCTGCCGTCCCAGAAGGTAGGGCTTGGTGGTGGCACTGTGATCAGCGTACTTGGGCAGCGGGCTGTCAGAAAGCTGGTAACCTTGTGACTGCTGCTGGGTGGAAGAGACCTGGCAAATAGTGCTGCATAAAATACAGGGAGATGAAACTGGGGTTGCTGGAGGCCCAGGACAAGAGTCAGATTGTGGTGACAGCCCAGCAGATTCAGACTTATTCTGGAGACTTGAATGGCTTGGTCTCTCCCGAGGAATCCTTTTATTTCTTTTGGAGTTGCCTTCAGATAAAGATGTTAATAAACATTTTCAAACTTTGGTATCTGTACTGAAGACGACTTGTAAAGGAAACAGGTTGAAATATCATTGCTTTACATGAGGAGAAGGCCAGGACTTCTGTTCCTTCCAACGTGAATCAAATTGATAGCCTTATTTGCTTTCTGGAGAGCTTCCTTGTTCCTTGTAAATGTAATGCAGCAGTAAACAGTGGGTAGGTATCTATTTCTTAGCAAAATTAGTTGGACTGTGTTATGCTAATTTAAGAGCTGCAATAAAAGTGTAATGGCAGGTGCGTGTGGTTGCTCCTCCGATCCCTGCGATACTGCTCGCTTTGTTTTACTGGCATGGCAGTTTAGCTGTGGCAGAAACCAGGAGCTGCTGGAGGCAGAGGGGGCAGGACCACATGCAGAAGGGAGCTGATTTGGACAAAAAGAGCTTTGATACCTGAAACCTGTGCAGTGTTGTCAACACTGAATCTGGCTGCGCTGAGCGATCGCAGCTATTGCAGCAAGCGGAGCAATCGTTTCCGTTGGCAGTTGAACGGGGTGCTGGCAAACGAAGCCCAGGAGGACGATGCCTCTGTGTAGTCACCTCCAGAGTATTTCATAAACCTCCTTTCTACCTTGTTAATCGCTGTGACCTGGAAAGGCTTAAAGTTAAGATATTTTGATCCTGTGTGAACGCTCATTTTACGGGCACAGATGCCAGAGCTGCCCTTTTTTGCAGATTGTTCTTGTTCCAAGAGATGGGCTCCTCCAATCGCTTTATCATATATATCCAAACAATAGCATATGGTTACAGCTTTTTCACTTTCCTGGCTAAATACTAATTTCAGAAGATGGTGTAACTAGAATAGGTTCAGGATTACCAAATGTAGAAAAGGCAATGGAAGGCAAGTGCTCCTATGCTCAATTAGGAGAGAGGTAGCTGAGCATGTGATGGTAAAAGGCAATTTGAGTGATAGCAGTCATGAAAGAATGAGCTTATCATCCTTCAGAAGACAAAACGAGAGAACTTGAGCATAAAAGCGGTCATAGGCGGGCATAGGTGACCCTGCTGGAGCAGGGGGCTTGGATGAGATCATCTTCAGAGGTCCCTTCCAACCCCCACCATGCTGGGATTCTTTAATTGTGTAAAAGAACACGAGCAGAATGCAAGGGCCAAATCAGGTAGGCCAAGGCTCAAAACAAAGTACAACCGAGAAAGGCCACGGTAGCAAGGACACGTGCAATGTTCTCAGCAGTAATGACAGGAAGACTGTTTTTATGACTGCTAGTTGAGAGGGAATGACAAAACTCATGACCTGACAGCACAGAGAGGACCGAGTAGTTCACAACATTTTTATCATTTTTTTGCATTATTCTTTGCCAGAAATGCTGATCTGTAATCAGGTGGCAAGAAAAGGACCCCCACCTTGAGAGAGGTAAGAATTCCAACCAGAGCAGGACCACAACTTGTTATAAGCCAGTGAGAGAGGATAACAGGTATTTTGGAACAAGCTGGAGTTTATTAAATTATCTCTGCCACATAGGGTGAAACAGCTGAAGCAATGCCTGAGCAATTCATGGTTACACTGGAGAACATTTGGAGGACAGTCTAGGTTCAAAGAAGCTGTGAAAGAACAAACACTGAACCTACATGTAAACTTCCCAGGGTCCTTATTTTTTTCCCTTTGGAGGAGATAGCTTAGCTTAAATTCTTGGGGGAAAACATTTGAATCAAATAACTGATTTTTTTTTTAATAAATAGCCTGCAGATAGTAACAAGATAAATCAATTTGCATGGGTTTTTTTTCCATAAGGTACCTTGTCAGTAGAGCCTAATTTGCCTGTAAGTAGAGAAATAGTGTATCTCAATTTTTGGAAGGGCTTTTCACCCTTTTATAAGCAAGGTGGCAATATGGGCTACAAGGTGGGTACACAGTTGGCTGGAAAGCTGTTCTCAGAATAATTGCTGGTGATTCATAGTCAAAGTAGAAGGATATGTCAAGTGGGATTTTGCCCTGGATTGCCTGAAAATATTCAATATTTTAATTAATGACTGAGACGGTAGAATCTGCATGCAAAATTTCCAGAGGACACCAAGCAGGGAGAGGATGCAAACCCTCTGAGCACAGGATTAGAATTCAAAATGAATGCGGTATATTGGAGAACTGATCTAAAATAAATACGATGCAGTTCATCAAGGACAAGCTCTTAAATTGCGGCTGGGCAGGAATAATCAGCTGTGCAAATGAAAATGTAGCCTAACTGGTGAGGCAGCAGGTCTGTGGAAAACAGATGGGCAGTTGCAAGGGTTCAGAAAATGGCTATGAATCACCAAGACTGTGCTGTAAATGTCGTGCTAGAATATATGGACAGGACTCTGCATGTTAGACATGCAAAATAATTTTTTCCGCTCTGTTTCGCTCTTGTGTGGCTGTGGGGCTGTTTCTGCTCTGAGCGGCTCTCGGCGGGCCCATTGGAAGCATCCAGAGAAAAGCGGAAGGAAAGGCCAGAGGTCTAGACAATATGACCCTTGAGAATTGAAGAAATGGTCTTTCTCAGACAAGAGCAGCTAATTCCCAAACTTTCTGAGCATATTTTTCACTCGGGTTCCCAGGAAGCAGCGGGGGTTTGTGCCAAGGCATGTGGCCGACGTGCTGAGCTACATGGCGAGATGTGGCCGTGATACAGCAGGGCTTTGGTGTGCTGGTCAGAAGGACCACCTCACTGGCATGCTTCTTAGCTGCCATGAAGTACTACACCTTCTGCCTTGGCCACGCAGTGCTGGGGTAACAGTGGTGAGGATCCTGGACAACTAAGGTCCATTTTTTCACTTGGCTACTTCTTCACCTGTGTGTGTTCTGAGTGCTGGTTTAGGAGAACAGCGTGGTTCTGAAATCAGCTCTCCACTATTGTGACACAGGGACATCGAGGGTGATCAAAGGATAAGGGGAACACCATGGGATGGATTAGGAATCAATGTATGAAGCCTCCTGACCTTGCAAGGTCAGTTTAGGTCCGTCAGGATTTTATTAGCTCTGTCTCAGCAGAAGCTCTGTCAGACCTGGGCTGACTCAGAGGCATTCCTGCCCTGTGACCTTCAGCACTGCTGGAGGGATTATTAGCTCTAGCACTATGGAAACCAGAATAAATAGTAAGAGGTTGCTGCGTGCAGTGGGCCCCTGCCCTTCAGTCTAGCACTGACTTTCCCTGTCACCTTCTGATCCCATTCTGTCACAGCTTCGTATCTTCTCCCTCACACCTTTCCCTGTGGAAGTGATGGCACCCTCAAAACTTTCCATAATCCCTTGCAGCCTTATGTCTCAAGGTCATTGTCGCTGAAGCTTGACCTTGGGCCACATCCAGAGAGGCCATGTTACTCCCAAGGAGCAACTCCTTAGCAACTCCCAGGCCCTGCATTAGCAGAGAAGCTGAACTCCTCAGTTAGCAGATCTTCATGCTCATAGGAGCACAGCTTGATGGAGCTTCTTCAGTCCCCCCACCTCTGCTCTGTGTCCCCTTGGCACTCACGACTTCTGTTGCATTTCTCGTCCTGGGTTCCACGCTTTCCCAGCTTCTCTCCGCCTGTTCCCCCATCAATGCCCAGATCCCCCCTCTCTGTACGGAGGATCTTCTATCCCTTCTTGTTTGTAGATCTGGTCTTGCTTCCAGGTTTTCTACCCTTCTGGTAATCTTCCCGCTTTTCACTGCTTTCGTTCATCTTCTTTTGTTTCCAGACCTCTCCCACTTCCAGACCAACTCATTACTACTCAATACCAGGTTGTCTAAAAGCCTTCTTCCCTCTTTCCTAGACTCAACCCTTCCTCTCCTGGTCTGCCCTTCTCTGGCGTGAGTACCTTTCCTCACCTCACACCTCCTCCACAGTGACTTCTGCTGCTTTGTGCAGGACCTTTCTCTTCAGGAAGGTGATCTGAGAACCTGCTGCTCCATTTGGCTTCTCTCCCTGCCTCTTGTTTTGCTTACCTGCTGGTGTTTTGGGTGGAGATGGGCATGGGGGTGGTAGCTCCAGAATGTGGAGGCTCCTTGAGGAGACGAGTTAAGTTGCTCCAGCAGATTGCATGACCCAGTTGCATATGACCCAGTTGGCCATTATTAGTTAAGAGAACGGGAGAGTGAGGGAAGATGTGATAACCATTTAAAAGTCTATGGAAATTTGATGTAAAGAGGAAGGTAATAGAAACTGTTACCCAGTTCTGCTGGGGGTAGAACATGAAGTAACAGAGAAGCTTGCTGTGGTGGAGAGATTGAGGTTAGACATTAGGAAAATCTTGCTAATGGTTCGGCTAGTTAGGAACTGCAGCCGATTGCCTAGGGAGGTTGCAAAGTCTCCATCACTGAAGGTTTTTTAAGAACAAGTTAGACAAATATCTGTCAGGAATGGTTTATGTGTAGTTGATCTTGCCCTGAGGCCAGGGAATGGACTCCTGAGAGCACTTCCAGCCTTACTTTTCAGTGATTCTATTATTGCTGGTTCCCTGGATAATAAATGTACATTTTTAAAGTTAGTAACCCATGTGCACAACTCTGTCTTCCTGTTTAAGTAGATTCTGTTGAGCTCTTGCAATAATTGATAAAGGATAGATTAAGAGTCTTAGGTGTTTAAAATCTTAACTCTCTTTTTGCTGGAGTCTTGCTCCGCTGCATTCCTTCTAGCCTGGCCTTCTTTAAACATCCGTTTTTTTGGGGGGGTGGTGTGACATACGTTTCTATGTCTGTGCGACTTGTATAGAAGTATTTTAATGTTACAGAAATCCTGCAGCCATTCTTCTGTTTCACAGTATGCCAGTATTTCAACAAAAGCTCTTGCCACTCTTCAGACAGTGAGCGTATTTTAAAGGTAATCGGTAAGAACAATCAAAACCAGGACAAAGCCAAAACAACCACCCTTTCAGGTTGTTCATTATGAACAAAAGTGAATAAAACTTAGTCTGTGTGTATATATATCTACACACTACATATATCTGGTGTCTCTGCTGCTGAAGGCAGCCTTCTTCCTCAGAATTATCACCGAGGCTCAATGTAAAACAGCAAAACAGGTTTGAAATGTCTTCTAATAAGTATATAATGTAATTAATATTTAAAGCAGCTGAAAACTCATTTATACATTAATAGAGGTCTCCCACATTGCTGCTGTCATTATTTGCATGATTTTCAATTACAGATAAACACTTCATTTGAGAAATATGACTTGAATATGTAGCAGAGCATTCTCACCCCCCTCTGTTCCAGTTTTGTTTTCATCTGCTTCTTGAAGCTGGCCTGACCTTCCTAAAATCTCTGCAATTTTCTTAACAAATGCATTCTCATTTTATGAATTTTCAAGGTTACTGTGTCACTCACGGACAACTCTTACTCTCGGAGTTCTTGCGAGAGACAGATTGCTTTTTGCAATGCCCCTTACTCAGCACGCAGAGAGTAACAGATCACATTCCATTGTATTCCCTTAGATATTTTATTTAGAGTGAGCAGTTTTTGGAGTACGGATGGTTTTCTCAGCAAAAATCCATGGAAGAAGATATATCCTTAGTCTCTCAGAGTTTGCTATCTAAATTCTTTACATTCACTAGCATTCAGCAGAACTGTTCTAAGGATAAGTAATGCAGAGCTTGGTAGTCTCCTCTCCAGGGTTAAACACTTTAATAGAATTACAGGAGAGTGAGAAACTGTGAAAATCAATTCGCAAGCGCTGGTGCCATGTGAGAGTGATAGCTTTTGGTCACAACCTAGTTCTTCTGTTGTCCTAAAGATCCGTGATTAGAACAGCAATGCTTTCTGCTTTAGGTTGCTCTTCAAATCTGTGAGGTCGGCTTTCAAGTTTTTATCCTAAACTTTGTGTAGGTGAAACATCCTGTTTTCTTCTTTCTTTACTTTCACCTCAAGAAAACGGCCTTCCAGTATCTGAAGGAGGCCTACAAAAAAGCTGTGGAAGGACTTTGTACAATGGCTTGTAGGGATAGGACAAGGGGCAATGGCTACAAAGTGGAAGAGGGGAGATTCAGATTAGAAATTAGGTAGAAGTTCTTCACTGTGAGGGTGGTGAGACCCTGGAACAGGTTGCCCATGGAAGCTGTGGATGCTCCATCACTGGGAGTGTTCAAATTTAGGTTGGGCAGGGCTTTGAGCAGCCTGGTCTAGTGGGAGGTGTCCGTGCCCACAGCAGGTGGGTTGGAACTGGATGATCTTTAAGATCCCTTCCAACCCAGACCATTCTATGATTCTGTGATTCTCTTCAAACACCTGGTTGAAGGACTGTGTAAGCTCTGACTGGACAGGTACTGGCTTTTCTAACTGAACAGTCACAGTCCTTAAGCAAATAAAGGGACATTTCACGCAGGCCAAGGATTTAATATTTTAACTGCTTCTCCTTTCAAGTTTTTATTTAACTGAGGTAGAAGTTCTCCTTGCCTGTTTGCTTTTGTCAGTGAAGTACCACATCCTTTTTCCACTTGCTAAGAGGAAGAATGGAAGGATTTAGGTGGCAGTCGTTCCCAGAAGGTGGCCTTGCTGTGTGAAGCCACTCTGAGCTCAGTGAATGTGGAGTCAGAGAAAGCCAGAAAAGAGGCCAAGAGGATTCCAGAGGAAAGGCAGTGGTGTGGTGCCCTGTGAAAGACCTTAGGAGAGGACAGGGATCCTCTGGAGACCTGGAATTATGGTCTACTGCATCATGTAACACCATTTGTATCAAGCTCCATCCTGAAATTGTCGCTCTGATCCGGAAGGTCTTTTAAAAATTATTTTTAAATTTTAATTCTATTTCCATTAATATTACAGTTAATTTAAACTCCATTTAAAAGTCCTTTAATTTTCAGACTAGGTGTAGTCTTGGCTCTCTGTGCATGGTCCACATGAAATGATCCCACACGCAAGTCTGTGGATTCTGCAGACCTGCCCAAAAGAAGGTTTAGAGTTGGAGAAGCTCCACGACCAATGTTATTCCTCAAATTCTTTTATGAAGTCGAGTATTGTTAGAAAAGGCAAACTTCTCCTTCCCGAAGTCAGGGAAGAGAATGCCCCAGCATGTTCAGGGAGGATGTTGGGCCTGGATCCTCAGCTTTGATAACCATTTTTAGTAGAGGATACCCAGCTGTACAGTTACCATTTGCAAAGCTGATGGAAAACTCTTTGGAGACGCCCATCAGCCATTTCTCAGTTCTTCATAGTACATGTCACCGTGCCTTCATGTGATACAACTTAATCAGCCAAATGGCTAATTCCCGACTAAATACAACAATAAATTTAGCTCTAAATATGCTGCATTTCAGTACTTAATCATAATAAAAAGACTTTTTGAATGGACCGAATGAATGCGTAGCCCCTCAGGTAAAACCTGAAACATAAAAAGAGGTGAACATGGATTGCTAAATTGACACTGTATGTTTTCTGTTAATTCTTTTTAATGAATTAGCTAGCTTTTATTTTTTATTGGTCTTTTTTAAGAGAAGAGATGGGTTATGACATTCAGGCTGCACCCATGGCTGGCTGAGGGTATTTTTGCTGAAGGTCACGCTCCCGCTGGTGGGGTTTCAGACAGAAAACAAGCATTCAGCTGACACTGCTTGAAGGTGGCCAGAAATCCTCTGCAGAATCACACAGTTCTTTCTAACAAATTGATCAGATGCTTGTCACTGGGCACGCCGTAACCCACGTGGGGGGACTGCAGGAGCAGTGCTGCCTCCTTGCCTCGGAGCATGGGCGTGGAGCAGGTGGGAAATGTGGTTTAGTACACGATTAAAAGTGCTAAAAGAATAATAGAATGGTTTGGGTGGGAAGGGACCTTTAAAGGTTATCTAGTCCGATCCCCCTGCAGGGAGCAGGGACATCTGCAACGAGAGCAGGGTGCTCAGAGCCCTGTCCAACCTCACCTGAAATGGTTCCAGGGATGGGGCAGCGACCACCTCTCTGGGCAGCCTGTGGTGTTTCACCACCCTCAGTGTAAAAAATGCCTTCCTTCTCTCCAGTCTTAATCTCCCTCTTTTAGTTTAAAACCATCACCCCATGTCCTGTTGCAGCAGGCCCTGATAAAAAGTCTGTCCCCATCTTTCTGACAGGCCTCTTGAAGTCCTGAAAGGCCACAGGAAGGTCTCCCTGGAGCCTTCCCTTCTCCAGGCTGAACACCCCCAACTCTCAGCCTGGTCTCCCAGCTGGAACCCTCCCAGCATTGCTGGGGCTCCTCTGGACCCACTTGAACAGGTCTGTGTTTCCAGTAAGATCATTACTTGTTAATAGGATGCAGCCTTGAAGCCCTGCCAGCCTGTTACCAACACCTAAAGATACTCTTTCCCCTAGAAGACAATACGGCACAACACTCAGATAGATCTGTAATATCTAAGCTGCTGAGATCCATCTTCTCCAAAGCTGTGCTCGTATAGGGCTGGAAACGTCCGATTTCTGAATCGAGGAGGCTTCAGGCAGTTGGGCTATGACAGTGTCTGGAGTCCAGATTCAAGTCCTTTCCAGTAGTCACCCAACTAAAAGTTACCCGGTGGTTTGGGCAGCTGAATCCCCAAGTTTTGTTTGAAAGCCATCAGGGGTTCAGGCGGCTGTGTCTGCGTGCGGGTGGCAAGCAGAGGCACTCTCCCTGCTCTTCACAACCACGGGTCCGTTTCCACGCTCTCTTGTGCCAGGATTAACAATCTGTTAACAGCGAAGAACAGATTGAGCAGTATGTCTTTCACACATTGTGGGTTTTGATTTTATTTCTTAAAATTTTCTGTCTTGTTGTGGGCTCTCTGTGTCCTTAGCTTGCTTTCTTCACTAGAAAGTCACTCCCTTCTGATTTAAGGGCAAGAATAGAGGAAGCTTTGTTTGAGGAGTGAGGACTTAACAATGAGGGTTTTTCATGATGAAAACACCCAAAAGGAATCCTAGTCTACAGCCAGCATCTAAGCAGCATCTCCGTGCCTCTCAGGATAAGCTCATTTCTGTTGTCAGTGGGTGAAACAGCTTCATTCAACACCATTTGATTGCTGATATGCATATGTGCTGTAGGTGTACTTATGCTGATGTGGTAGGAGCAGGACCCAGGACAAGGTACTGGCTTCAGAAAAGCCTGGAAGACTGGCCTGGAAATCAATTGTTCAAGAATTGTCTGTTTATCCTGGAGGCTTAGACTATACAAACCAGTAATTTATACTGGCTGAAGACAGATTCACAGCCTGGCTGTGTACTGAGTTGGTCCTTGATTTAAATGAAAAAATTGGAGTTTGTGTCTCAGTCTCCATTTTTCCCCTTTCTGAGCTTTATTATACTTGATTTGTTTATCTCAAAAGAAATGCTTTCAAGGTAATGTCTGCTTCCAGTTGCTCAGAGCAAGAATTTGAGGAGACACATGACCTGCCAGGACAATGCAAGAGTAAGTTCAGAAAAACTTCACTGTTCTTAACTCAGAATGTAGGTGATATCTGGGGACTAAACCCCCATTTTATATATATTTTTTTTCTGTAGAGATCATAAATTTTGTGCTGAAATCGGTGCTGTTTGTAGAAATTGTTTGAGAGTTTCTGTGTAATAAAAGGAATAGGAGCAAGCTCCAACAATAAAGACATCAAGTATGGTTCTTGAAGATGGTTTTATTCAGCGCTTTCTCTAGCATATGCCTTGAATAAGTGACACAGCATTGACTTAGTGGCTTTTGTACAATCTCTCAAGTATGTTACTGTTCTAAACCCATATTATTCTACTTTTTGATATAAACAAGTTCATGTTCTCTCAGGCATATGACTCCTGCTCATAGTGATCAGTGTTGCACCAAAGAACCTTCAGCTGAGATGAGGACCCTGCTGTGTCAATACAGAAAAGGTCAGCCCCTTTTAAAATCTCAGCATCTATAAAAGGCAGGATAGAAGCAGAAAGAAAAAGCACTGCTGTCCTGCATTTACGGATAGGCAGCAAAGGCACAGATGAAATATTTACGTAGAGAGAGCTAGAAAGCTTGGCAGACCTGAGAACTAAAGCTGCAGCCTCTGAATCTGAACCCAGTATGAAGGGTGAGATTATAACCACCAGTACTAACGGATTTATTTTTATCTCCAAGTCAGCAGTGTATCTACTGCACTATTTTCTCCTATTTCCTCTGTTGCAGCTTTATTCTTTTTTACTTACTGCCACGAGGAGAACATAAGAAAGTAGGTTTTCCTGTGAAAACTGGAGGCTTGCATTATGCCAGCATTGCTGGAAAGAATTTCTCTGGAGAATTACCCCTGCCCATAAAATATGTGACACAGACAACCCTTCCCATCTGCAAGTATTAATTGTGCACTGGGATGAAGAGGGTGCTGGGTTACAAGACTTGCTTGAGGGGTGTGGGATATTACTTAAGGGCTGAAAAAAAGAAATAGTTATCTGTCATTGAATTGCCAACTACAGAGTAGGGTTGTTGAAATTTATGGGAAGAAAACTGAGTGAGAATAATACAAAGCTCTCCATGTTAGTTTAACTTCTTTTTCAAGGACCTTTAAATGCAAAATATGATGTTCATTAATGTAACGCAGGGAGACTTGCTGCTTTGTGCTTTGTACACGTATGGATCAGACATCTGCGGTGTCTTAAGATGTATTTTAGAGAGCCTCAGAAAGGCCTTTTCTTCATGTAATTTGCTTTCTCTGAAGGAAAAAAGGCAAGTTTTGTGGAAAGATTGTATTTCATACTACAACTAAGCGGTCTGTTTGGAAAGCAAACAAACAAGATACCAAAACCCACAAGTATCCAGGCATATGAGCCCTTCACCTCCAGGAAGTCTTTAAATAAGCTTTCAAGATTCTTC
The DNA here is from genome assembly GCA_033439905.1 of Ceryle rudis. Classification (NCBI taxonomy): domain Eukaryota; kingdom Metazoa; phylum Chordata; class Aves; order Coraciiformes; family Cerylidae; genus Ceryle; species Ceryle rudis. Next base: position 74,155 of record JAAGNO010015279.1, read on the forward strand.
AGTTTGCTAAGGGCCATCTTCTGCTACATAAGCAAAACATCATTAAAACCAGTCGTGGCCAGCCGGTGGGGAGAAAATTCTCATGCAAGTGAAATTGGCTGTTGCTGTATTAGCATTTTGCTTTCAATCAGTATTGTGACTGTGAACAAAATCCCCCAGTTGTCCCCATTTGTGGCACTGTGGTTCAGCTTGCCAGACAGCCTTGTTGCCACCGTGGTAGCCAGTACATGCTAGCAGGAGACTAGAGAAGGTGAAGTTGCTTTTTTCCAGCTGTTCAGTACCTGTGACCTAGTGAAGAGGCAGTGGGATACAGGATGTCTTAATGAGAGAGTTGAGACCTAGGGACTAGATCTACAATTGAGGTGGACTTGCAGAATTTCACCCTGAAAGAAATAATGTGCTTGAGCCTGCCACCGGGAAAGAGCGCTCATGGGGGGACGGAAGAAAGACGTCAAAGCCTGACTCGTAATGGTTGCAGAAGGTAAAGCTGAGGATAAAATTAGATGTGCATGCAGTGGTTAACGTGATTCTCTGAACAGTGATTGCTGTCATTACAGCCACGCTGGGTTAGAAAAATCTTTAAAGATTTGTACAGGGAGCAAACTCGGGAAATCTTACCCTCAAACTCACAGTCTTGAAACAGTTTGGACTGGGAAAGAACTATACTCATTTTTGAGAAGAGTATTCTAAGTCTAGCATGCTGATTCTTAGTTTTTCTGTTCTTAAATATGGGGCCACTGTCTAGAAGTTAGATCAATGTGAGACTGTGTAGACATTACATTATGCCACGAAATGAGTTCCCAGATATTTATAAATAAACTCTCGGTGCGCTCCCATTTTCTTTCCTCTTGTCTTTGCTATTATCCCACGCATTTGCCCTCAGGCTTTCTGTACTTTTTTTATAGGTATGCTAGTAATAATTCTCTTTTTCTGAATTTTATTCTCGAAGAGAATAGATCAATTACACAGTGGAACGCTGGTTAGGTTACCGCTAATAGCCGTAGCTGTTAACCTCACATGTTCTTTCTACCTCTGTGGTAATAATGAATTGTTAAATTGAGTGGAGCAGTAATCCTTGAGATATAAAAGCAGAAATCATTGAACAAAGGCATTCCAAAATGATAACCTTAAAAATTCTTTTATCGATTGACATCGTGTAATACTGACAATACCTTATGACTGTTAGGAGCTTTAAAAAGTACAACTTAAACTGTGAGACTCGTGTATAGAACATTGGTGTACCCTGCTGCAGCGGGCGTGCTTTTATTCTACTTGAATCTTTCAAGATCATTCTTTGGAAATTATTAAATAAAGAACAAGGTAGTCTTTGTATAAAAGGCACAAGAGATCCCATTTTAATAACACTTGAACTGTTTTTAAGAACACTTAGTTTTGCTAAACACATCTACCAAAAGAGACGAGAGTTGAATAATATGTCCAGCTCATTTAGAAAGGAGTATTTCAAGTCTCGTTGTGTTAAAAAGAATGAGAGTACAAGGAGAGGACACCTTACAGCTCTGGCCCATTATGAAAACGAATGTACGTGTTTTCTCACCGCTATGCAGATGTTCCAATGTAGCAAAAGATATTTTTACCTGTCACTGTTATCTCTGTAGATTACGATAAATTGTTTAGTATGAAATGAGACAATAACTCTCTCCTTTCCCTTTCCCTCTTTTCCCTTTCCCTCTTTTCCCTTTCCCTCTTTTCCCTTTCCCTCTTTTCCCTTTCCTTTTCCCTTTCCTTTTCCCTTTCCTTTTCCCTTTCCTTTTTCCTTTCCTTTTTCCTTTCCTTTTTCCTTTCCTTTTTCCTTTTTCCTTTCCTTTTTCCTTTCCTTTTTCCTTTCCTTTTTCCTTTCCTTTTTCCTTTCCTTTTTCCTTTC